>CAUYON010093787.1:0-19699 GCA_963573935.1 Arctocebus calabarensis | reverse complement strand
CAGAGACAGCCAACATGGCAAGAAAATAATACATGGGCTCATGAAGTGAGGACTCTGTCTTTATAATAAAGAGAATGGTACAGTTGCCCATGATGGCAACCAGGTACATGAGGCAAATGGGAATGGAGATCCAAATGTGGGCATGTTCCAGTCCTGGGATCCCAATCAGAAGAAAAAGCTTGACTTCGGAGTTATTGAGAACAGACATGATTAGTGGAACTAAGAACTCTTTAGCCAGATCTGAAACCACATAAACAAAAAGTAAACATGCATTTGGATAAAAATCAGCTTTACGGGAATAAAGAGTTCATTTATATACTATGCTCAAAAGCATGTTTGGCAAGTTAATCAGCTGCAGTTTTCAAAATTTACCAACAGTCTTTAAACATGTTCACATTCTCCAACATGGAAAATTTGCTTCTAACAATTTATCCCTAGTTGGTGATTTTTTGGCATTTTTAACAAAATAATATAACATCAAACCAAATAAAATAATAAAAAAAAAAATGAGGATGCTTCTATTGAGTCAATAATAAGACACCCAGAATCATTTTCTCTGCTTTTTCCATACAATCTTTTGTACTGTTTTCATGTAACCCTATTTGCCAAGGTCCATTACCACACTGTGCACACTGACTGCTAAAGGCTAACAGGCATAGTTTGAGTTTTATTTATTTTCATGTATCTATCAACATATGAAAGATAAAAGGCCCCAAAGCAAATACACAAAGAATGAAAGTGAATAGAAGACACACAGACATGTAGAAACAAGGGATATTGATCCCCTTCTCTCAGGTTTTACTTTGTAAACTCCTTACACAGAGTATGCATTTAGACATGTATGAACTTTAGAGAAAAAATAGCTCAACAGAGCTGGTTATTCAGAAATATTAACATGGTAGTTGGTAACTGAAATCTTGGGAGTAAATGAAGTCATGCTGGAAAAATGTATAAATTACAAAATTTAAATATCATAGAACCCTGAAGAATAGCAAAATTGTTGAGAAGATGTTGTAAAGGAATATCCAGACAGATAGGATGGAGTAGGTGCACAAAAAATGTTAGTTAAGGCTAGTCCTCAGATCAAACATTGCTCAAACCACTTAAAACTTCTAACCTTTAACTCACAAAAAAATCAGTCCTCTGGCTAATGCACAAACATCTGAGCATAAAGCTCAGATTGGCAATTCAGCCTTTATGAATCTGTGCAAGCTGCTAAAGCCATCAACTAGCTCTTCCTCTTCTGTGAATTGTTGTGAATAATAATACCTACCTCAGAATTGCTTTTGACATTCTGACATAGCCTCTAATATAATGAAGACAATCAGTAAATAAAACTATTAATATGTGCTTCAACAAATTGCCTAGTCACCCCTTGCAGACCTCAAGCAATAGACTGGCTGAAGAGAAATTTTCATTTTTTAAATTGACGATAAAACTTACTTTTATTTGTCATGTTTTTAAATAAATGGGACCCTACTGACATTGGCATAATTAAAAATGCCCCGATTTTAACGTTTACTATTTAACTTTCATTTAATTTTAACCTATTTAATTTTCAGACCATGCCATCTGTTCTCCATTTACGCACATACACACTGGCCACTTCTTCTTCCCCATAGACATTTATTCACAGATAGGCTATTTAACAATTCTTTAGTTTTAAGTTTACAAAGGGATTTTTAGCTCCTTAAATTTACCAGAACCAGATGCTCAGTACATCCCTGAAAAACAAGAGCAAGTCTTCTCTACTTCAATGTGCACTTTATGTATGTGTACCTACTTCTGTTTTCCTCAGGGGTGCAGGCCCATGAGAGTAATCAAGCTTACACACAGCACTGGGCTTGGGGCGGTGCATTAACATTTTGGAATACTCAACTACCTCAGTAGGCTATAGGTAAATTGTTAGGCAAAGCTGGTAGACTACCACTAGGGAAAGGTGAATATTTCAAGTCACCTTGACTGAAGAAGCTTCCTGGGAGGCATTTGTTGAGATTGGGAAATGTAGTTGAAATAACAAGCTATCCATAATAAAAATACTTTAGTTCTAATTCTAAGCCATACCACTTGCCTTTTCTTCACTTCAGCATAATGCTCCACAAAATGGAGATAGAAATACATAGTATAACTATTTTTAAAAGCAACATAGGAACTATAAAATGATTTATCAGTAATTCTATTTATGTCCATCATCCATTTATGGCAAATATCATTACATTAACATTGAAGTAAACATGATTTGTCATACTGTGTTAGATTTCTAAATTGACATCTGAAAACTACGTACCTCCTGACTTGTATATTATATCCATGAGAAGCTGTTTGAGGGAAATCCTTTGCATTGCATTTATATCTTTCCAATTTTTATACCAGTTGTATAAAAGCTTAAATGAAATAATAGTTACTCAAAGCTATGAAGGATTAAAAAGTTGAATAAAATTTAAGTAAAAAGAAACTACACATTTTATAAAATAAATATAGATAGATAAGTAGATATACAATTAAGTCCTCTTAAACACATTTCTAAATTAAAAAGAAAAGATTTGTTCCAAATAATGGAAAGACTTTACATTAATAATAAACCAATTATTTTAACATTGTTGCTACCCAACTGGGCAGTATTGCCCACTACACAGAGAAGAGGCAATACACCATGATTGTAACAGACAAAGGGTTTAATTTAGCAGAGCACTAAACAAGTTGATGGGAGGAATTTCTCAAATCCACCTCCCTGAGAATATGAGAAAAAAGGGTTTTTGAACAGTTTTGCAGGGAAAGCATTAGGTAATTGGAGCAAAATCTAGTGTTAAATTTGTTCCTGGATTGGAGATCTCAAACAGGTTGAGTCAGTTTATTTGTATGGGTCACTGGTCTGGGTTGGTCAGCCAATCCCTGACATTGGGGACCTAGAAGATATCTCAGAAACTATCTTTAGTTTTCAAAAGATTGATGTTTTTTATGAAGAGAGTTAAGAATCTTATGATTGCCACTATGTGACTCTAGAGTAGCAATTATGTACAGTGACTATTATCATTATTTTTATCTAGGCCTATTCCTTCACGGAGTGTTGAGGGCTTTAAGCAAGTTCCCACCTTACGTCCCTTTCTTGATTTGTGCAAAAAGCATTTTCAATATGATTTAAAATAATAACATAAAAATACACAACCTGGCTGAAATAAAATATACTCATCTCTTTGAAGGAAAGGAACAGAAGTGTAAAACAATGAACAGGGATAAGTCTACTCACTGCCAGATTCCACTTCTGGAGAAGACCATCAACTCGCATGGGATAAATGAGATTAAACTGTCTTTTTACAGCCCAACCAGGTTTTTTGTACTCTGCTCAAGAAGAAACCAAAATACAAGGATTACAGCAATGAAAGAGTTTAATATGACAGGTACTGGGCACAGAAATGAGAGGAAATTTCTCAAATTCTTCTTTCTGAAAATTTGGGAGAAAGAGTTTTGAAAAACTATGGGAGGATAGGAGAGTAAGATGGCGGCTGAGTAACAGCTACTCTGCAGGTGGGAGCAGTGAGAGTGGGGAGAGAAGACTCCAGGCATCTCTGGCCAGTGGGTTTCATCCCTTTGGTGATACAGGAAGTCAAGGAGAGGCTTCGGACCCACGAAGAGGACAAAAGTGTTAGAAAACTGGCAAGTGATGAGTGCATTTGTTTGGTCGGAGGCTTCCTGCAGCTGTAACTATTGCAACAGCAAGAATTCAAGCAGGGAAAAGTCTTAATTCAACTTGTTAATATGTCGTTTAAGATATTGTATCTTCATTTATAAATGAAATATGTTTGTAATTTCCCTTTATAAGAATATATTTTTTTTCCAATTTTAATATCAAGTATATCCAGATGAACTAGAATGATTTTGAAGTGTTTCTTCTTTTTCTATTGTCTAAATGATTTGGCATTGAAATCATCTTTTGTTTTTATTTATAAATATTAGTTGTCTATTTTTTGAGACTTTGGGGAAAAAATAAGAATTTAACTGTCAACTCCATACTGAAACTCAGAGTCAAAACATTGTACAATAGACATACTCTTACTTGACGATGTGAATGTTACTTTTTTTGCATTATTATTATTGCTCAATATTTCCTTGCAGTAATCACCTGATTTCATTTCTGAGTGTATTTATCTTCATTCGTTCTTTATGAGGTTTTTGTTTTCAGTCCTTATCTTAAACATTGTTATTGTTATTAAATTTTAATCCTTTTTAATTTTGTGAAGGTAAAAAGTGGAAAATAAACACATGTATATGTAGAAAAAAGAACTATGGGAGCATATAAATTGTCTTATTTTCTTAGTCAGTTCTTGGGGAGTAGAGGAGCAGAACACCATTTGAATCAGTTTCTTGTTATATGGGTTGTCTGAGTGGGTTAGCCAATTCACTAGAGCGCAGGATCTGGAAGATGCCTTAAAATCTAGCCTTAGGTTTTACAAGGGTCATGTTATCTACTGAGAAATTTAAGAATTTTTCTGACTCCTGAGTAGCAAATGTAGGAAAGCAAATGAAGGAAAAGAACAGAAGTGTAAAACAATGAACAGGGGTAAGTCTACTCATTGCCAGATTCCACTTCTGGGGAAGACCATCTTGGGGACAGTGGCTAGTTATCACTAATTTTAATTATGCTTGTGCCTTTGTAAAGTTTAGGTCACCTGTAAGAAAACATCTATAAGAAAAAAAGAATAAACAAAGAGATAGGAACCAAAATAATACAGCAATTAGTCTATTGTTAAGTGATTTTTTGATACCCTCAAATCCTTTCCCTAATATCTGAGTAGATGTTCTTTGATGTGTTCAGGTCTCTAAAACTTTTGGTTCCCCCTAGTCTAAATCTGACATTGCCTTGTGGGAACCAGTGAAATACAACTGTGGTCTTGATCCAGTCTCCCCTCTGAGAAATTCTAGGAAATAATTTCTTTAGGGAAAATGGCAGAGCTGGAGGAACAGGTGCCCCATGAGAGAAAACTCAGATGACAGCACAAGGAATCTGTGGTGTGTACATAAAAGTCTTGGTCAGAAGACGTGGGACACTAAGGCTGAGAAGACTCTAGTCTAAACTCAATTCTATTTCGCTATGTGGCTACATGGTAAGTGAAGTAGGGTGATAACATAATGCTATCTTACAATCTGGCTTTATCTCCTGAAGTGTTCCTGAAACTTGAGTGCTCCCCAAACTGGAGAGGATATAACTAATACTGGGTGTAGTGGAAGCTCCAAAATTTGGAGATAGCATAGACTTAGTTGTAAAAATATATATATATTTTAAATTGGATACAATGGGAAGTGGAAGGAGCTGCAACTGCCTGACAAGGGGAAAGTCTCACTTAACTTTGGAAAAGAAGCTATGGAAATTTAAAAGGTCGCAAATAACTGCTTAGCTATCCCTAAAGACCCTCCACTTCCCCTCTGTATTATTCATCTCAGAAATCATTCAATTTTTCATTCATAGTAAAACGAAATGCTAGACTCAGAACTCTGTGGGATATGGATTACAAAACAGGACAATTCCTGTGATAGAAGGTTCAATTATCTGCCTAAGCAAAGAATAGGAAGACTGACATCTCAGGTCTAGTAGTCAGCCCAAGGATAATAGGGTCCTTGCTGCTAGACTAGAATTAGAAGAGAAGAAAAGGCAAATGAGATGACCTTATGGTTTCAAGTTACTACAAGAAGAACTTTGTAACTTTGTAACAACAACCTAGTTATGACAAAAGAGCTACATGCAACTGGAAGGGAAGTAATTCATGGAGCAGTGTAAGGTAGTACTTGGTGTTCAGCTGGGGAGTGCTTTGAATTCCAGTTTTATCCTTTCATCATTATTTTTCTCTTTCCTAATTTATAAAACAAGAGTTAAAAATAGTACTTGCCCCAAAGGGATGCTCTGAGAATTAAATAGAATGACGAATATGAAGAATTTAAGACATCATCTAAGAGAATATGTCCCTGGATTTTTATTCTTCTTAGTAAAGTTTAAGACTTTCTCTCAAGAAAATCAATTTTCTTCAAAAGATTGAACTAAGGGCGGCTCCTGTGGCTCAGCGAGCAGAGCGCCGGCCCCATATACCGAAGGTGGCGGGTTCAAGCCTGGCCTCGGCCAAACTGCAAAACAAAAAAATAGCCGGGTGCTGTGGCAGGCGCCTGTAGTCCCAGCTACTAGGGAGGCTGAGGCAAGAGAATCGCTTAAGCCCAAGAGCTGGAGGTTGCTGTGAGCAGTGTGACACCATGGCACTCTGCCCAGGGTGATAAAGTGAGACTCTGTCTCTACAAAAAAAAAAAAGAAAGTGAGTATTTTGCTTTCTGTTGCAAATTAATCTGAAACCAATTAGGTTATCTTCCTATCTGATAACATAGTATCCTGCATTTATTAGGAATGTTACAAGACAAACGAATGGAGATAGATAAACATAGCCTAAATATTGGTGATTACAATCGTACGGTCGGGAAAGGCTCTGGTTCTCGGCCTCAGATTTCCAAAGAGTCTTCCATGGAGCGCAATCCTTATTTTGATAAGGTAAGATTTTTTACCTTTTACCTCTGTGACTAAAAAGCCAATACATTTAATATCATAATTTTCACATTAATATTTTAGAACTTATATATTTAATGTGTTACAATCTAGTACTAGATCCTGTTACTGGATTTGCAGCTCACTGTCCTTTCATGTCTCAATTTATCATAGGGGTTGTGTTTATATTTTCTCCTTAATCCCATAAAATATGTTTGGCTCTTTTTATGTGCTCTAGAATTAACACTAATCTTACTCTCTTCTGTTTTCTACTTGTTTCCTGTTGATGCTGGAATGTCATGTGACTTCTCTTCTGTTCCTGCAATGATTTCTCCCTTCCACTTGTTTGCTTGGCTGGTGTTGCACGTCTTTCTGTCTGTCCACTCAGGATGGCATTGTAGCAGATGAAACCCAAAACATGCAGTTTATGTCCAGTCAAAGCATGAAGCTTCCCCCTTCAAATAGTGCACTACCTAACCAGGCCCTTGGCTCCATAGCAGGGCTGGGTATGCAAAACTTGAATTCTGTTAGACAGGTAAGTCCAGGTGTGTATTTTAGGCTCTCTGTTGAATGATTTGTATTAGTACTAAGATCTCTCATACCTGTAGTCACTGTGTTTAAATCAGTAGTACTGTGTGATTATGAGATATTTGTCCCTTAAGAATCCCACTGTTATCTGTTGTTGTTTATTCTTGTAGAATGGCAATCCCAGTATGTTTGGTGTTGGAAACACAGCAGCACAACCCCGGGGCATGCAACAGCCTCCAGCACAACCTCTTAGTTCATCTCAGCCTAATCTCCGTGCTCAAGTGCCTCCTCCATTACTCTCCCCTCAGGTAAATAAACTGTCATTTTCTCTTCTGTTTACCTGGAAAAGAACCTTGAATAATTTTACATTTACATGAGATGACTGTTTTATAATGGCTGATTCACAACTAGCTGCATCTTGAGATTTCAGCAGAATGGCTGGAAGCATCTTTGAGATGCAGCTAGTTCTGAATGGCTATTACAAAAGGTTGTAAGAAGGATGAAGAACATGAGTCAAGAATAACGTAAATCTAAAATTGACTAGATTGTTCCATAAAATGTCTTGAGAGGAAGACTTTTTCTTAACCCAAGAAAAAGTATATGTGAATGATAAATTAGTAAAACAAAGACCACTACAACTCCTCCCATGAATAGAAATACAGTACATTTAGCTAGTTAGAGCTATTTTATCTACATTATTAACTTACCATTGTGTTTCTAAGGTTCCAGTTTCATTGCTGAAGTATGCACCAAACAACGGTGGCCTGAATCCGCTCTTTGGCCCTCAACAGGTAGCCATGCTGAACCAGCTATCCCAACTAAACCAGCTTTCTCAGATCTCCCAGTTACAGGTAAGCAGAGTAACAGTCTCGTATAGTACGTCTGCATGGAGTGTCTCCTGTGTGCCAAACACTGGACTCTGTGCAGGAAGTATTATAGTAAACAAAGCAGTCATAGTCACACCTCTCATGGAGCTTACAGTCTGTCAGGGAAGACATTGCAAACATCTGTGAAGAGTGTTTTGAAGTAGTTCAGAATGCTATAAGAGGAGGCCCAGACAAATCTGGGGTGATAAGGGAGAGGCGTAAGAGGATCAGAAGTTTCTCTAAAGTGTGAAAGTTTACAGTTTCAACAGAATGACTGGAAGCCAGAGAGTCCAAGGAAGAAAGTGTTTAAGTGAGGCAGGATGTGTCAGTGTTGGCTAGTTCAAGTCATGCCTTGATACTTCCATCTGCCATAGTGATTCTGAGGCACTAATATGTAATGGTGTGGTACTTATTGACAACCTTTTTGCCATCTTCCCTCCAGCGATTGTTAGCGCAGCAGCAAAGGGCGCAGAGTCAGAGAAGCGTGCCTTCTGGTAACCGGCAGCAGCAAGACCAGCAGGTAGATCAGACTCTCTCACTTGCTATGCTGTCCCTTATTCTGATGAACTCTAGTTCTGCCACTTCCATTGTAACAAGAGATACAAAATGCCTTTTCTTTCTCTTTTCTTTTCTTTTTTTATTGAGACAGAGTCTTACTTTGTCACCCTCGGTAGAGTGCCATGGCATCATACCTCACAGTAACCTCCAACTCTTGGGCTCAAGTGATTCTTTTGCCTCAGCCTCCCTAGTAGCTGGGATTACAGGTGCCCACCACAATGCCCAGTTATTTTTTATTTTTTTTTTGTTTAGCAGACCCAGGCCAGGTTCAAACCCACCAGCCCTGGAGCATGTGGCTGGCTCCCTAACCACTGAGCGACAGGCACCAAGCCAAAATATCTTTTTTTTTTTTTTTTTTTTTTTGAGACAGAGCCTCAAGCTGTCACCCTGGGTAGAGTGCTGTGGCATCACAGCTCACAGCAACCTGCAATTCCTAGGCTCAAGCGAGTCTCCTGCCTCCGCCTCCCAAGTAGCTGGGATTACAGGTGCCCGCCACAACGCCCAGCCATTTTTTGGTTGCAGCCATCGTTGTTGTTTGGCGGCCCGGGCTGGATTCGAACCCGCCAGCTCAGCTGTACATGGCTGGCACCTTAGCCGCTTTACCATAGGTGCCGAGCCAAAATGTCTTTTCTTAAAATATAATCTTATTTAAATGTAATGAAATATGTTGTTGATTAAGTGTGCTGTTTACCCATGAGTCATATTAACTGTATACTCTGATTGTTCATGTTCCTGCTAAGATGAAAGTGAACTGAGAGATGAAGAGGAATATGTAAATATCGGTAAAGACTTTTTCTCACAATTTTTCCCAATCATTTTGTTGTTTTAAGGGTCGACCTCTTAGTGTGCAGCAGCAAATGATGCAACAGTCTCGTCAACTTGATCCAAACTTGTTGGTGAAGCAGCAGACTCCGCCATCTCAGCAGCAGTCACTCCATCAGCCAGCCATGAAATCTTTCCTTGACAATGTCATGCCCCACACTACACCTGAGCTGCAAAAAGGGCCATCACCAATAAATGCTTTCAGCAACTTCCCTATAGGTGGGTTTCTCCTTGGCCAAAGCATCCAGCTGATTCTTGGGTGTCACAAGCATGCATCCTTCTCCTTTGCCTTTACAGTTCTATTCCTTCATGACAGCTGCATTGGTCTTTTAGTTGTTCCCACTCAGAGAGCTGCCATCTCCTTTTCTAAGTATCCTATCTTCATGCTTTGGGTATGGTCTCTCTCCATTTATGAAAATCAAATTATTTTAAAAATTTCATAGTCATTTAAAGTAGATTATAGGAAAGGAAACTTTTTTTTTTTAGAGACAAGTGTCTATTTTGTCGTGCAGTGGTGTCACAGCTCACAGCAACCTCCAACTCCTGGGCTTAGGCGATTCTGCTGTCTGCTGCCCCAGCCTCCTGAGAAGCTGGAACCACAGGCGCCTGCCACAACCCCCGGCTATTTTCCGTTGCAGTTTCGCTGGGGCTGGGCCTGAACCCACCACCCTCAGCACGTGGGGCCAGTGCCCCACTCACTGAGCCACAGGCACCTCTCAGAAAAGGAAACTTTTCATTTTAAGATACAAATATCTTGCCAGGCACAGTAGCTCACACCTGTAATCCCAGCATTTGGGAGGCCAACGCCAGGGATTGCCTGAACTCATGAGTTGAGACTCCATCTCTTAAAAAAAAATAGCCAGGTGTTATAGTAGGCGCTTATAATCCTAGCTACTCGGGAGGCTGAGGTAAGAGAATCACTTAAGCCAAGAGTTTGAGGTTGCTGTGAGCTATGATGCTACCGCACTCTACTGAGGGCGATAAAGTGAGACCCTGTCAAAAAAAAAAAAAAGATCCTATTTGTAGTATAAAAAGTCTGGGAAGGCTGATGTTACTGTTATTAGAACCAGCACATCAAGGCATTTTTGAGCAGTGCTGCTTTGGAGAAGCAACTAGGAATGGTCATAGTCATGTTTATTAGTTTGTAGAACTTAAAATTTTAATTATTGTCTAAATATTTATATGTAATCATTGATATAAATAAGGACATTGGGATAAGACAAGGGATTGCCTTTCCTTTTTTGTCCTATTCTCCAAGCTTATATTCAGTGTGTAGAAATTTCAGACTTATATCTTCTCCTTCTTAGGTCTTCTTTGTTTTGTGCCCTTGGTTAGGTTTTAACTTTTGATTGTTTGTACCCTGTTCCTTTTACTTTTTCTTTCTTTCCCTGTACAATGGTTTTCTAGAAACCAGCTTTGTTGTCTGCTAGCCAAACTATGTTTGAAGACCATTAGTTTTCTGTTATATGGCAGAGGCTGGGGCACAGGCACCCACCACTATATCTGGCTAGTTTTTATATTTTTATTAGAGACGGAATCTTGCTTTGCTCAAGCTGAGCTTGAACTCCTGAACTCGAGCAATCTACCCACCTAGATTTCCTAGAGTGCTAGAATTTTATAGGCATGAGCCACTGTGCCTGGCCTCTATATTCTAATAGAGGTAAACTTATAAAATTTGGATTTTTTATAACTTTTTTCCCTCTTATTTTGCCAAGGAATTTAAAAATAATCAAAATTGGCTCCGCACCCTTAGCTCAGTGGTTAGAGCTCCAGCCACATGCACCGGGACTGGTGCGTGCGAACCCAGCCAGGGCCTGCTAAACAATGACAACAACAACTGAAAAATAGCTGGGTGTTATGGGGGGTGCGCCTGTAGTCCCAGCTGCTTTGGAAGCTAAGGCCAGAGAATCGTGTAAGCCCAAGAGTTTGAGGTTGCTGTGAGCTGTGATGCCATGGAACTCTATCAAAGGGTGACATACTGAAACTCTGTCTCAAAAAAAAAAAAAGAAAAGAAAAATAGGCTGGGCTCCCGTACCTCAGTGGTTAGAGCACCAGCCGCATGCACCAGGAGTGGAGGGTTCAAACCCAGCCAGGGCCTGCTAAACAACAATAATAAAAAAAATCAAAATTAGATGGAGAAATTGTTTTCACATATAATTAAAGTTTTAAGGGTTTTATGGTTTGAAAACATTATACTGGTAAGTGTTAGAATAGCTACCTAGGATTTGTATATGTTGGTCACTCCGATAACCCAGCTAAGGCTCCTTGTCCCATTGTGGGACATGACCATCACCTGGAGCCCAGAGTGCCTACTTGGCCTGCCTAGCCTTTATCATTTGGCTGTGCCACATTTGCCAGATAATTAAGAAACATTAAGCAGGACTGAAATTATTACATTAGTTACATGTTTTTCTAGATAATACAAGTTGTGGTACCAGAGGGAAATGTGCTGTATTTCATAAGATTTTTTTTTTTTTTTAATTTTTAAGGCTTGAACTCAAACTTGAATGTAAATATGGATATGAACAGTATTAAAGAGCCACAGTCAAGACTAAGGAAGTGGACTACAGTGGACAGCATTTCTGTGAACACATCTTTGGATCAAAACTCCAGCAAACATGGTATAAAATACATTGTGACATTTTCTCTTTTAAAAAAAAAGAAGCAAATCTATAGAAGACTAAATTTAGGCCTTTATCTTATTTTAAATACATATAGTAGAACCTCCATAGTTGACCACCTCCCTACATTGATCACATCCTACGTCCTTAAGTTGACCTAATTTTTATAGACCAGACATGGACCACATGTATGTATTAGTTCAGTAGGCCTAGTTCATTGAGCAACTTGTTATAGTTCCTTGGGTGGTCAACTGGCAGATATTCTACTATATTTTGAAAACCAAATTATCTTAGAACATTTCTTCATTATGAAGAGTTCTTTATTAAGTCTTGGTTAAAGCAAGAGGCTTTCAAAGGAGTAGCAGAATTCACTTCTGTTTTAGAGAGTAATGATCAGATGATGCATTTTTAAAAAATAATTTCTATCTTTTGCTGGTTATTTAAGTTTTTTCTAAGTGATTTTATAGTTCTTTTCTCTGCCTTTTTTCTTTTTTTTTTTTTTCTTGAGACAGTCTCACTTTGTCATCCTTGGTAGAATGCTGTGGTGTTATAGCTCACAGCAACCTCAAACTCTTGGGAGTGATTCTCTTGCCTCAGCCTCCCAAATAGCTATGACTACAGGCACCCACCACAATGCTTGGCTATTTTTAGAGACGAGGTCTCGCTATAGCTCAGACTTGTCTCAAGCATGTGAGCTCAGCAACCCGCCTTGGCTTCCCAGAGTGCTAGGGTTACAGGCGTGAGCCACCATGCCCAGCCTATATTCTGCTTATTGACATTTACTGAATTTAATCTGATCACAATAGGGTATTAAAAACTTCTGTAGATTTATTTCAATCAATTTCTTGTATGTTGATGTTTTTTTTTATATATTTTGTTGATGTGTTTAACTGATACAATTTTAATATTGTCTTCTCAGTAGTTAAATTATTTTTTAGAAATACCACTTTTGACTTAATAATATTGCTTCATCTGCTTCATTAATAGCAGATGTTAATGGAGTATCTTCTGCTTTTCAAAGACTGTGTTAGGTACCTGGAATGCATGCAGATGTAGGTCACTATGAAAGTTTTGAGGCAGACTATGTTATGGTCCGTTATTCATTTTATTTTTTATTTATGTATTTTTGAGCCTCACTATGTCACTCTCAGTAGAATGCCATGGCATCACAGCTCACAGAAACCTCAAACTCTTGGGCTTTAGCAATTCTCTTGCCTCAGCCTCCCAAGTAGCTGGGACTAGCGGGGCTCTCCACAACACCCTGCTATTTTTATTTTATTTTATTTTACTTTATTTATTTATTATTTCCTTGCCATTTATTTTTATTTTTATTTCTTTGCTTTTTTTGTTGTTGTTGAGACAGAGTCCCATGCTATGCCCTGAGCAGAGTACAATGGCATCCTAACTCACTGCATCCTCAGACTCGGGCTGTGGGCATCCTGCTGCCTCAGTGTCTGGAAGCCTCTGGGATTACAGGCACTTGCTGCAGCACTCAGCTGGGTTGGTTTTTTTGTTTTTGTTTTTGTTTTTATGTGTTGGGGTCACAGTCTTGCTTAGGCAAGTCTCAAACTCCTGAGCTCAAGCAATTCTCCCTGCTCAACCTCCCACAGTGCTAGGATTACTAGAGTGAGCCACCATGCCCAGCCCAGCTATTTGTTTTTTGTTTTTGTTTTTGTTTTTTTGAGGCAGAGTCTCAAGCTGTTGCGCTGGGTGGAGTGCTGTGGCATCACAGCTCACAGCAACCTCAAACTCTTGGGCTCAAGCAAATGTCTTGCCTCAGCCTTCCAAGTATCTGGGACTACAGACACCCACCACAACACCTGACTATTTTTTGGTTGTAGTTGTCATTGTTGTTTTATCTGGCCCAGGTCAGGTTTGAACCCGCCAGTCTTTGTGTATATAGCCCTACCCACTGAGCTACAGGTGCCACTCGCGGCCCAGCTTTTTGTTGTCGTCGTTGTTGTAATTGTCGTAGTTGTTTAGCAGGCCCAGGTGGGTTTGAACCTGCCAGCCTGGGTGTATGTGGCCGGCGCCCTAGCCACAGCCCAGCTATTTTTAGAGATGAGGTCTTGCTCTGGCCCAGGCTGGTCTCAAACCTGTGAGCTCACACAATCCATCCACCTCGGGGATGCTACGGTGGGGGTGGGGGCGGCACCTGTAGCTCAGTCAGCAGGGTGCTGGCCACACACACCAAAGGTGGTGGGTTTGAACCTGGCCCAGACCAGCTAAAAAAACAATGACAACTGCAACAACAGAAAATAGCTGGGCATTATGGTGGGCACCTGTAGTCCCAGCTACTTGGGAGGCTGAGGCAAGAGAATTGCTTAACGCCTAAGCCCAGGAGTTGGAGGTTGCTGTGAGCTGTGTGACACCACAGCACTCTTCTGAGGGGGATAAAGTGAGACTCTGTCTCTACCAAAAAAAAAAAGAGAGAATTGCTTAAACCCAAGAGTTTGAGGTTGCTGTGATGCCATGGCACTCTACCAAGGGCAACAGCTTGAGACTGTCTCAAAAAAAAAAAAAAAAAGACATTTTTGTGGCTGGGCACAGTGGCTCTCCTGTAATCCTAGTACTCTGGGAGGCTGAGACAGGTGGATCACTTGAGCTCATGAGTTTGAGATCAGCCTAAGCAAAAGCAAGACCCTGTCTCTACTAAAAATAGAAAAACTGAGGCAAGAGGATGGCTTGAGCCCAGGTTGGAGGTTGCTGTGAGCTATGACATCACAGCACTCTGCCCAAGGCAACAGCTTGAGAATCTATGTCAAAAAAAAAAAACATTTTTGTAACATTTCTTTTTTTCTGTTGAATTTTATCTTGAAACTTCATTTGAGTCTATTTAGCTTAGAGGTCGGTCTTCTAGATTATGTTAAAGGTAAATTTGTCATATAATAGGGCATTGGATCATAAATCAAGCAGACCTGAATTCTAAGTTCATTTGTTACTCTATAGAGTATCACTTTGGAATTTTTCTGAAGGGCAAAAATACATATGAACCCTGTGTTTGAGACCTAGCTCTGCTACTATAGTTATGACTCCATAATTACGTATCAGTGAATGATGGACAACATATATGATGATGGTCCTGTAAGATTAAAATGCCCCAATTTTACTGTATCTTTTCTGTGTTTAGCTATGTTTCAATACACAAATACTTAGCCATTGTGTTACAGTTGTAACATTCAGTAACATGCTGTAGAGGTATATAGCCAAGGAGTTATAGGGTATACCATATAACCTGGGGATATTGTAGCCCCTACCATCTAGGCTTTATGTTAAGTACATGCAGTGGTTTTGTTACAGCAGTGAAATCATCTAATGTTACATTTCTCAGAAATAGTCCTATTATGAAGTGATACATGATTGTAATTACCTGTGGCAAGTTGCCTAACTGCTTTCTGAACTTCGGGTCCCTTATTTGCCAAATGGGATTAATAATATTACCTTTGTCAGATGTTTTGAGGATGAATGAGGCAGTACACCTCAAACACTTAGGCACTATAACAGAGTAAGATATGGTAGTGGTCCACAGGTCTTAGCCATCAGTATTATTGCCTTCATTGTTATCTAATTAGATGCCCTACTTCTTCTACTTTTTTTTTTTTTTTTTTTTTTTTTTGGTGAGCTGTGATGCCACAGCACTGTGAGACTTTGTCTCAAAAAGGACAACACTGTGAGACTTTGTCTCAAAAAGAAAGTATTACTAGGGGAAAAGGTAATACTTCCATCGTCTCAGGCAAAAGAGGTAATCACTTGAGGGTGGCACCTGTGGCTCAAAGGAGTAGGGCGCCAGCCCCATATGCCGGAGGTGGCAGGTTCAAACTCAGCCCCAGCCAAAAACTGCAAAAAAAAAAAAAAAAAAGAGTTAATCACTTGAAATGTGGCAACTATGCTCACTTTATCATGGACTACTACTACTTCATGTATTTATATCCCACTTCACTCCCAAGTGGCTTCATTTCCACCTACGGAACAGATGCATAGTTTGCAAAGATCAAAACAACTAGATTGAGGAAGCAGACCAGAGGAAATGAGAGTGGTGGAGACACCAAGTGAAAGATAGTTACTGCCCACTAGTCAGAGACCTGAGATTCTGCCAGTTCTACTCTCTCTTAGTAACTGATGTAGACGCTGGGACATTGGGACTTGCAGCCAGAGGAAGGAATGAAGCCCAAGTCCACTGTGTGTATCTGAAGTTCAGAGCAGCAGCAGCCTGGAATTGAGCTGGGGTTTTCCCTCATATACCCACCTTAAACTCACCATGAATGGAGACTTGGTTTTCCCTTCCTGATTCTTATTTCTGGGTGTCTATAAATTGCACCCCTTTCTATCAAATTACTGAAGCTAGAAATCATTTTTAACAGTTTATTAAGGTATAATTTACAAATGCAATTCAGTGGCTTTTAGTGTATTTTCAGAGTTATATAGTCAACATCACAATTTTGGAACATTTTCATTACCCCAGAAAGAACCATTTAATTGTCAAAATTACCACCACCATTCTTCTATCTTTCCCAGTCATAAAAACTAAATCTACTCTCTGTTTTCTATAGATTTGTCTATATTAGACATTTCATATAAATGGAAGCATGTAGTATCTGGTCCTTTGTGACTGGGTTTTTTGACTTAGCATTTGTTTTCAAGGTGTATCCATGTAGTCACATATATAAGTACTTCATTCTTTTCTGTAGTTGTAATTATCCCTCATTGGTTGATAGACATCCAAGTCTTAAGATATTGTTGATGTTTTTCTTTCCTCAACTTCCATGTCCAGTCCATCTGTGAATAGTGCTCATTCTGTGTCCAGAATACATTGCTTATGTAGAGATGACCTCTTACTGCTTCAGTAGCATCTGAGGGGTCTCCCTGCTCTCCTGGTTGCCTCCCTCAGCTCTAGTTCATTTTCTACACAGCAGCAAAAGTCAACTTAAATCAGATTGTATTATTTCTCATCTCAAAACTTTTCAGTATAAAAGAACTCCTTACTGGGGCTAGCACAGCTTTCTGTCAGAGTGTGGCAAATTCTGATGCCTTCTGGAAACGGGACACTGTGAGCTGAACCAGCAGGGCAGAGGTCAGTCTGGTGTGCTAGGACCTGGGGCTAACTGCAAGGGTCCGTACCTAGTTGTTCCTGCCCTTCAAGACCAGGACCTGACTCCTTAATGTTACTCACTTTCCCACTTAGTATTTTTCAGACAAAATGGTCTTTTGTTTCCTCAAACACATCAAGCTGTTTTTCTTGTTAGGTCTTTGTACAGGCCATACCCACAGCCTACAATCTCTTTCCCCAATCCTCCTTGCCACACACTGTCCATCCCATCTCTGTTCACTTGTTTCTTTGTTAGAATACAGTGTCACTGAGTGCAAGGACCCCATTCATCTTACCTTTCCACATCCAACATTTAGCACAGCTGCTGACACTGTTCCAATGATGTGTCTTTCCACTTGTCATAAAGGAACATTTTAAGGTGTGTTCAAAGACAAATCAGGAGACTAAATGACAAGAAAACAAATGATCATTTCTGTGTGTTTTATGGGACTTCACACTTATTTTGGTAAGAGTTATCTTTACCTGTTCTGTGTAGTCACAAGGTGGGAGGTTTAGGGCAGATAGGATAGAAATATAAATATCCTGATTATAAAAGGATATTTGAGTTTTTTGGTTGTTTGGGGTTTTTTTTTTTTGTTTGTTTGTTGCTTTTATTATTTCTTTATTTATTTTTAAGAGACAGAGTCTCACTTTGTCACTCTCAGTAGAGTGCCATGTCATACAGCTCACAGCAACCTCCAGCTCTTGGGCTTAGATGATTCTCTTGCCTCAGCCTCCCAAGTAGCTGGGACTAAAGGCTCCTGCCACAACACCTGGCTATTTTGTTGTTGTTGTAGTTTGGCTGGGGTCAAACCTGGCACCCTACTCACTGAGCCATAGGCACTGCCTATTTGAGTTTTTCTTGTTTGTTTTTAGTTTTTCTTTTTTTCAGGCTGGTCTTTATTTATTTATTTTATTGTTGGGGATTCATTGAGGGTACAAGAAACCAGGTTACACTGATTGCACTTGTTAGATAAAGTCCCTCTTACAGATGTGTCTTGCCCCCAAAAGATGTGGCACATGCCAAGACCCCACCCTTATTTTATTTTATTTTTAAGGCAAGCATTATTATGTCACCCTCGGTAGAGTGCGGGGGCGTCACAGCTTACAGCAACCTCAAACTCTTGGGCTTAAGCAGTTATCTTGCCTCAGCCTCCCTAGTAGCTAGGACTATAGGCACCCACCACAACATCTGGCTATAATTGTTTCTTTGTTTCTTTCTTTTCTGAGACAGGGTCTCATTCTGTTACTCACCCCCGACTAAAGTATAGTCGCATCATCACAGTTCACTGCAACCTCACACTCTTCCTGGACTCAAGCAGTCCTCTTGCCTATAGCCGGGACTATAGGCACATGTCACCCTGCCCAGCTGAATTTTCTGTTTTTTGTAAAGCTAGGGTTGTGAGCTTGCTGTTCTCAAACTCCTGGCCTCAAGCATTCCTCCTACCTTGGTCTCTTAAGAGTGCTAGGATTACAGGCATGAGCCATCTGAGTCAGCATCTCGCCCCAACTGGAGTGCAGTCACATCATCATAGCTCATTGCCACCTAAAACTTCTGGGCTTGAGAAATCTTGAATAATCTTCCTGTTTCAGCACCTATAGCTCAATGGCTAGGGTGCCGGCCACATGCACCGTGTCTAGCGAGTTCAAACCCAGCCCAGACCTGTCAAACAACAATGACAACTACAACAACAACACCAAAAAATAGCCAGGTTCAGTGCCTGTATCTCAGTACTTAGGCCACATTCTGCAGGGCTGGTGAGTTCAAACCTGGCCTGGGCCTGCTAAACAACAATGACAACAACAACAAAAATAGCCAGGTATTGTGGCAGGCACCTGTAGTTCCAGCTTCTTGGGAGGCAAGGCAAGAGAATCGCTTAAGTCCCAAGACTTTGGGGTTGCTGTGAGCTGTGATGTCATGGCACTCTACTGTGGGCAAAAAAGTAATACTCCATTTCACAGAAAAATAAATAAATAAATAAGAGATAAGATCTTCTTCACTCCCCCAGCTGGAGTGCAGTTATCCAATCATAGCTCACCATGACCTTAAACTCCTGGGTTCAGGGTTCAAATCTTAACTGAGCAACTAGGACTTTGGGTGCATGATACCGCACTTTGGCTAAGGTTTTTTGGGTTTGAGGTTTAGGTTTGGTAGGAATTTTTTGTGTGTGTGTATTTTGGGGTTTTTTTTGGTAGAGATGAGAGTCTTGCTTGTGTTGCCCAAGCAGGTCTTAAACTCTCAGGCTCAAGCAGTCTTCTCACTTTGGCCTCCCAAGGATTATAGGTGTGTACAACAATGTCTGGTTATCACAATTCTTGTTCCTCCTTGTTCCTCATTCACCTCCAAAAATATGAATTTCTACAACCAGAAGTTCACTATACTGGTTCACTTCAGTTTAGACCAAAATACAAGTATCGCAATGATTTGGAAATACTTTTATGCTCTGGTTACTTTTTGATAGTTATGGTCCTCATATCCTTCCTGAAATGAAATCCACCATGATCATTTTCTTCTTTCTTTTTGGTTGAGACAAGAGTCTCAAGCTGTCACCCTGGGTAGAGTGCTGTGGCATCACAGCTCACAGCAACCTCAAACTCTTGGGCTTAAGCAATTCTCTTGCCTCAGCCTCCCAAGTAGCTGGGACTATAGGTGCCTGCCACAATGCCCGGCTATTTTTGTTGTTGTTGTTGCAATTGC
>CAUYON010093785.1:0-17430 GCA_963573935.1 Arctocebus calabarensis | reverse complement strand
CAAAATATGGCCGGGTGTTGTGTGGGCACCTGTAGTCCCAGCTACTTGGGAGGCAGAGGCAGGAGACTCGCTTGAGCCCAGGAATTGGAGGTTGCTGTGAGCTGTGATGCCACAGCACTCTATCCAGGGTGACAGCTTGAGGCTCTGTCTCAAAAAAAAAGCAAAATATACAGGCTGGATGTCATGGCTCACAGCTGTAGTCCTAGCACTCTAGGAGGCCAAGGAAGGAGCTCAGGAGTTCAAGACCAGCCTGAGAAAGAATGAGTGGGTATTGTGGTGGGCACTGTAGTCTCAGCTGCTGTGCAGGCTGAGGTAGCAGGATCTCGCTTGAGCCCAGAGTTCGAGTCTGCTGTGAGCTCGGCTAATGTCATGACATTCTAGCCCAGGCAACAGCATGAGACTCAGTCTCAGAAATAAATAAATAAATACATAAAAAGCATATACATAAACAGGTTTGCTTATAGATTCATAACTATCACTAGAATGTTCTTTAGAATCATTTAGGGTTTTATTGGTAATTCTAGTTATATTTTTGATGCTTTTGCAGCTTGTTTTAAATTCCAGATTCAAATCCCAAAGGTTAGGACTTTCTCATTTGCATGAATATACTTTTTTCTTAAAGATATAAGTGACTGACTAAATTAATGTATAAACAATATTGGGGAACTAGGGGCTCTAAGCAGGAAATATCATTACACTGGGGAAAGAACATTTCCAAAACGTATGCTAATTCAGAATAGGTTTATGTGCTAATAGGTGTTTAGCGCTGTTTCTAAATCTTGAATAACTACTTAGTATGCTCAGAGACCGGGCTATGTGTTTAAGATTACCAAAACCTTTTAGATTCTAGATTTGTTCTGAAACACATTTGGGAAACAGATATTCAATGAGAGAAAAACTGCAATTATCTCTCAGAAATAGGATTTAAAATAGTGTCATATTTTGAGTTAATAATAGAATGTTTTAATCAAGTTAAACTACTTCACTACTATTGAGTTTACTTGAATTGTTTTCCATTTGCTCCAAAATTGATAATACCCCCCTGCATTATGCTATAGTCTTTTTTTTTTTTTTTTTTGCAGTTTTTGGCCAGGACTGGGTTTGAACCTGCCACTTCCGGTATTTGGGGCTGGCGCCCTACTCCTGTGAGCCACAGGCGCCGCCCCTATGCTATAGTCTTTTTTAAAAATTTTTTTGCTATAGTCTTCTAAGTCTCGCTACGCTTTCAGCATTTCCTCCCCTCACTCCAAATCGCGCACAAACACGCAAGTCTAGTTAGCCAATTTTCAACTTAGACGTTCAAATAAAAATTCTCCAGACCTGAGACACTTGCACCATTTTCTGTCACATCAAGTCTTCAAAACTGCTCTTGGTGAGCGTCGCTCGTATTTGAAGCCTTTTCAATCTCTGACATCCACCCATGTAAATCCTTTTTCTCAGGATCCTGCTTTCTGCTAAGGGATAACCATCTTGAAAATAAACCCTAATAAATGTGAGTGGGCAGGTAAAGTCCATGCGATTGCATGATTGTTAAGTTAACACATACCCCCTGAAAATGGGGTCTATTCAGTGATGCTCAGGGTTTCTCAATTTCGGAAGCATATAGGATTCAACAGACTATTGTAGTTTAAAAGGTTAAAAACAAAGTTTCCCAGTCCTAAATGTGCAAGAAACGCACCTGGTAGGTTTCTGGTTTATTAGGTATAGGCTGGGATCCATTATTTCCATATCTAATTTGTACTCAGGTGATGTCAATGTTTCTGGTTTGGGGAGCACATGCGGGGAACCACTGTTCTGGCGTTTGAGTTAAGAAATCACCTGATTCCTCTATTATCTCATATTATGATAAACTTTTCTAATCAACATATAAAGACCAAAAATGGGCATTTTAGAACGATGTCATACTAAGTGCATTATTTTGTTATTGCATTCAACAAAACTTAGTCAGATGGGGATGATTTTGTTTTTTACACATTTCTTAACCAATTATTACTTTCTATTTTGTTCCATCTTCTGTATCATGACCAACAATCTGTAAGTAATACTATCTATTTTTTTGGCATATAATACATTATATCTTCTCAAGGCCTTCTTTAAAGAACTCCATGTTTTAAACTTACCACAAAATGGGCAGCAAACATATTGGAGCTCAAATTTTCAAATGCAGATATAATGAATAAATAATCACAACATTTACGGTGAAATATTACAACATTATAGCAGTAGGCTAACATATCAGAAGTCCTATTTTCAGGATGATCCTTGGATATTGCGGAAAAATATTGTGAAATTCCATTTGTGAGCTACAGACAAAATCCTACAATCCTAAAATTATAAGATGTGCATAAATACTACTCAAGACACCAATGAGTAAAATAACTGCATAAAATGTATCTACCTTATCACAAAAGAATAAACAGTACCAGCTGATCAATAGAATAAAATACATGTGAAGGTAGCAGGAGATCTTTTACTGAAACTCTCTAACCATGCAACACAAAGCTGGGATGACCGATGTGAAGAACCTGAGTCATTTGGAATAAGGAAAAGTGAGGCTTTGGGGGCCTTCTACTAAAACTGACAATTGCCATAATCTTGACTATCTTCAGCTTGAATGGTCTTGGAAACAAGATCTATAGGGTTAGGGTTAGAGTTATTTATTACAGCTATGTTTCTATCTAGAAACAATTTGAGTTTTTAAAAATCTATAAAAAATAATTTAGCTGGGCACAGGGGCTCATGCCTAGAATACTAACATTCTAGGAGGCCAAGGTGAGAGGAACATCTGAGGTCATGAGCTCAAGATCAGCCTGAATGACAGTGAGACCCCCTTCTCTACTAAAAATTAAAAGAAGCAAACCATGCATGGTGGCAGGTGCCTGTAGTCCCAGCTACTCAGGAGGATGAGGCCGAAGAATCACTTGAACCCAGGAGTTTGAGGTTCATGGTGCTTGGGTGATGCAATGGTACTCTAGCCTGGGCTACAAAATAAATTCTGTCTCAAACTAAAAAAAAAAAAGAAAAGAAATAATTTGAACAACTTATACAAAAATTAGAACACAATCAGACTAGTTTTGGAGAAAGTAAATGGTGTATATATGTATATTACACATATATTACATGTGACTGAGTGAAATTGAAAATCTAAAATCATGCAGGAAAAAAAAAGGGATAGACTTTATATCAAAAAAGATGGACTATTTAGAGATGAGACACATTTAAATAAAATGGATGGCATCAACAATTTATACGGAAATCATTCAAAAATATACAATCAGAAAGAATGTTAGGAAGACAAACCAAAATTAAGTCGTGGAAATTTTAATAGCACAAAAAATTGTTTTACTTGCATCAATTATCTTGAATGAAATATTATGCAAGAGAAGGATATGAGAAGAAATACATTGTCTCGTGACTCTCTGCAATTGTGCACCCCCAAATCTTTTATTTTATGCAAATGAATAAAAGCACTTGAGCATGTAATCTGTATCACACTGGAGCGTGTAATCTGTATTGTCATTATTAATTCAATAAAGATTCTACTTTCTCCTCCAGCTTACTCACACATATTTGGATTCTGGAGAAGAGAATTAAACTTGTTTATTCACAGTGTTGATTCAAATAGATTTGAATTATTAAGTGCATTCTTTCAACAAATACTGTGTTAACATCATACACTCTGCTAGATCTATCTTCTACAAAGAAATGTAAAACTAACCACATACCCTGCCCTTAAAGAGTTTTAAATCTGAAAAAGAGAGCAATATATTTGTACAAATATCTTCAATAGACCAGCACCTGGCATCTGAGTGATATTGACAAGAATGGGAAGGAGAGAATACATCCAGCCAAAACGATCAAGAAATACTTCATGAAAGAGATGATGTTCAGCTTGACTTTAAAAGACGTAGAACATGATGTTTAGTTCAAATACTAATAACACATCTGGATGACATTGCAAGGGATTTCTAAGTCTTTTTAGTCTTCTTTAATTTTATGTTTCTTTTAAATGAATGTTATTTTTATATAGAATAAAGAAAATATAATAGAACACTAAAAATAAATGAATGGAAGGTAGAAAATTAAGAGAACTTGTGAGGTCAAAAGACTTTGGAAGTAGACAGGACAATGTTTCTAGGTTTGGGTAAGAAAACTATGACAAACCAATGGAGTGAGGCAGTAGACATGCAGCAGCCTGTGTGTGCTACTCTCAAGGAGAGGATGAAAAGTTGCAGGTGCATGTCCACCTATGGATAGACCTATTGGAAAGAGCCATTGTGAATCACCAGAGAAGCAACAGGGAATAGAGAAGGAGAAGGTAAGCAGGTAATCCACTCAGCAAGATAAGGTTCCTGGAGGAGGACCCGTAGGAAGGTCCTCTCTCTGAATGCAAGGTTCCGAACCCATCAGAGAACTGCTTGGAGTCTATGCCGCAATATTAACTGCAGAGTGGGCATAGCAGGGACCTGCTAGCTTCCCCTCCTAGACGCTATAAATGACACCATTCTGAGCCCTTGGGTTCAGAGTTTCAGGTCTGCACAGGGGTTGGCTTGGTCAAGGGGCCTCCGCCTCACCGCTCCTGAGTCAGGAAGGGAGCAGGCAGAGTGGATGTCCTCCTATGCTCCATGACAGGGGGCTAAGCAACCCTCCCACCCACAAGGAATTTAAGCAGAATTCCACAGGTGTCACCTGAGAAGCCCTGTGGTGACTGCCTCTATGAGATTTGGGCAGGGAAAAAGCCCTGGGCACACAGAGGCCCAGACCTGCAGTGCCACCACTCTGGGCCCTCTGCTGCGGTCTGGCCTCACCACGCCACAGTCCAAATGGTGGCTTCACCACCAGCAGTGGTTTCCAATCTGCTGCCCAACCTGTCGTCCTCCCTATACAGCTCCTCTGATGCCCACAGACACAACTGTGAAGATCTCGTTTAGAGAGAGAGATTCCTTGGGTCTACCACTCTGATCCCAAGGCTCCAGCACTGCCACTAGGCCTTGATGCCTCAGCTCCAAAGCTCCCCACTGTCATTTGGCCAAGAGATTCCACCCCAAATAACCCATCATTCTGCTGGTCTCCATGTCCTCCCTCCCCCACACTCCACAGGGCTCTACCACTGCCTTTGGACCCTGCAGTTGCACCCCAGAGGCTCCACTGGGCAGTAAACTCTGCTCTGAGGCCTCCCACTGCCATTGGCCTTTTGGCCCTGCCCAGAAGGCTCCCATATGCTAGCCTCCATCAACCATCTCACCTATATCCAGATGGAATGAATACCTGTAGCTGAGATACCTACAACCACTGTCTAGATAGCCTCACCCAGCTGCCACTATCATCTCCATGGGGAGACCCTGGTAGAGAAATCTCCTGCAATGCCAGTGTCTGTGTCTAGGGGTCACTCAGTCTGCAACCCAAGCTCCCAACAATGGCTTGGGGAAAAATCCACCACTCCCTAAGATCATCCAGCACTGACTTGGACCACGACAGTCATATCAAAATGGACAACACAGAACCACTGCACAGTGCATCAGTGCATCTGACCCTCCCTGCTGGATTAGTCTTCTAAAATAAGTCACAAAATTGCCAGCTAGAGACCTCTCCTTCTTACTTAGCAGGAGTGCTTCCAGCAAAGGAGAATACTGGTTAAATCTATCTGGCCTGAGCTGAAAGAAGAGGTTTTACATAAGAAGACTTGAGCAAAAGAACATTGGCAACATGAAAAAAATATATATATGTCACTACCCCAAAGGGATCATAATGGAGCTACAGCAATGGACCTCAAATAAAAGGAAATTCTTGAAATGTCAGAAATGGAATGAATTATATGGATGTCAAAAAAAGATGAATGGGATTGAACAGAAAATTGAAAAAGAACACTAAAAAGTCAAAATAAAAAAAATTCAGAACATCAATAAAAAAATGAAAAAGTCACTAAAGAGCTAGACAACAGAAGAAACAATATAATGGAATGTAGAGAAATGAGCCGCATAGGGAGTTTCCAAATATGGTAGAAAGCTTTAACAACAGGCCAACCCAAACAGAAGAATCACAGAGTTGGAAGAAATGGTTTCAAACTAAGTCAGTCAGCCAAAGATGCAGAAAAGAGACTAAAGAAAAATAAACAATTGCACAGAGAAATATGGGACTATGTGAAGTGAGCTGATAAACATGTTATAGGTTTCCAATAGGGAGAAGAAGAAAAAGATAAAAGCATGGAAAACCTATCTGAGTGAATCAGTGAGGGAAATTTCCCTAGTAATACCAGAGATTCAGCTACCCAAACACAAAATGGTCTTCAAACACCAAGACATTTCATAGTAAATAGGCCATCCCCAAGACACAATCATCAATCTCGCTAAAATCAAAGTGAAGGAGAATATTCTACAATAACTCAAAGAAGAAAATCTATTAGTCTAATGGTAGATTTCTCAGAAGAGAGTACTGTCATTTGGAATTTTGTATTCTGCAAAGCTAAATTTCATAAGTGGTGAAGAAATATTTTTCCAGACAAGCAAACACTCGAGGAATTTGTTACTACTATATTTCTTACTACTATATTTCTTCAGACCTGCATTATATGTGGAACAGCAAATTTGATACCCACCAGTGCAAAAAAAAAAATAATAAAATAAAATAAAAAGCACCTTAAAGTTAAAGCTCACAGTTCTTATAAAACAGGAGCTCAAGAAGGAAAGTGAATCATCCAATATAATGAACTAATGAACAGAACAATATTCTGTTTTTTCAGTATTTACCTAATGTGAAAAGTCTTAACACTCCACCTAGAAGACAAAGACCAGCTGAATGCATGAAAGAACATACCCCAAGTATATGCTGTGTCCAAGAAACATATCTAACTGCCAAGAAATCACACAGACTGAAGGTGAAGGGATACTCCACACAAATAGAAATCAAAAGTGGGCAGATATAACCATTCTAATACCAGATAAATGAATTTTTAATCAATAATGATTAAAAGAAAATCAAAGATGGTCATCATGTAAGGGAACATCTCAACAAGAAGACATAATAATCCTAAATGTATATGTATGTACCTAACACAGGAGAGCTCAGATTCATAAAGCAAACTTCCTTGGATCTAAGCAAAAGAATAAACAGTAACATTTTATAATCTCTGAGTTCTTTAAAACCTGACTGACAGAGTTGGACAAATCATTGAAGCAGAAAATAAATAAAGAAATACGGGACTTAAGTGGGACTCTAGAAAAAATGGACCTAACAGATTCACAGCTGAATTCTACCAGAGATACAAATAAATTAATCTGTAACACTGAGAAGTAAGGAATCCTCCCTAAATCATTCTATGATGCCAGTATCACCTTGATACCAAAGGCCAAAAAGAACATAACCAAAAAAGAACAATATTCCTTATCAACATAGAGCTAAAATTCATCAGCAAAATACTACCAAACCGAATTCAAAAGCACATCCAAAAGGTAATTCACCACGATCAAGTAGGTATCATCCCAGAGACTCAGGGATGGTTTTACATATGCAAATCAATAAACATAATTAATCACATTAAAAAAAAACAAAACCAAAATCCATGTGATTATATCAAGATGGAGAAAAAGCATTAGATAAAATCAGCACTCTTTCAGGGTAAAAACTTTCAACAAAGTAGGAATGTAATGACTATGCCTTAAAAATAATAAAAGCCATACTTTTATGCTGAATGGGGAAAAGTGGAAAATATTTCCCCTAAGAACTGTAATAAGGCCAGGGTACCCACTTCAACCTAATACTAGAAGTCTTAGCCAGAGCAATCAGGCAAGAGAAAATAGTAAAGGTTTTCCAAATTGGGAGAGAGTCTTGCATGCTATCCTTGCTTGCTAATTATATGATCTTGTATCTGGAAAATCTTAAAGACTTCACCTCCTAGAATTGGTGAATACATTCATCAGTATCTGAGGTTAAAACAATATACACAAAACAGTAGCCTTTCTGTGTACTACTAACAGTCAAACTAAGAGTCAATACCATTTACAGATGTTACAAAGTAAATAATAATACCTAGGAATATACCTAAGAAGGTAAAAGATTTCTACAAGGAGAACTACAAAATACTGATGAAATAAATCATAGAAGACACAAATGAATGGAGGATACCTCATACTTCTTAATTGATAGAATCAACATTGTTAAAATGTCTGTACTGCCCAAAGTGATGAACAGATTTAATCCAATCCCCGTCTAAATAGAGACATCTTATTTCACAGATCTGGAAAAAGTATTTCTGTACTTTATGTGAAAGATAAAAGAGCTTCAATATCCAAAGCAATATTAAGCAAAAAGAAGAAATCTATATGTATTTATTACATTATTTGACTTCAAAATATACTACAAGACTACAGAAACCAAAACAGCATGGCACTGGTATAAAAGTAGAGATACAGAACAATAAAAACAAACAAAAAACAGAAATTAAACCATCTACCTGCAACTAACTGATCTTTGAGAAAGGAGATAACATACAATGGGGAAAGTAAACACTGTTCAATAAATGGTTTCTGGAGAAACTGGAAAGCCACACACAGAAGAATAAAATAGGCCTCCTTTCTTTTGCCATGTACAAAAATTAATTTAAAATGAATAAAAGACTTAAATGTAAGCCATTAAACCACAAAAGTTCTAGAAGAAAATATAAGAAAAACTCTTTTGGACATTGGCCTAGGCAAAAAATTTACAACTAAAACCCCAAAAGCAACTAAATCAATAGCAAAAATAAATAAATGGGGTTTAAAAAATTAAAAACTTCTTCACAGCAAAGAAAATAATCAATAGAATTAATATGCAGCCTATAGAATGGGGAGAAATTTTGCAAACTATATGTTGGACAAAGAGTTAATATGCAGTATTTATAAAGGAATCAAGCAAATTAGCAAGAAAAAAAGTGGAAGACTGCTTTATAAAGTGGATAAAAGATATAAACAGAAATTTTTCAAAACAAGACAGATAATGTGTTCAACAAACACATGTAATCATCAGGTAAAGGCAAAGTAAAACTACATGGAGAAAGTACATTATCCCTGTCATAATGGCCATTATTAAAAAACCAAAAAACAACAGATGTTGCATGAGTACAGAGAGAAAGTAAGGGAGGAACCATACATTAGTACAACCTCTACAGAAAACAGTAAGGAATACCCTCAAAAAAGTAAATGTAGACTTAACATTTGATCCAACAATCTCACTCCTGGGTGTCCACCCAGAGGAAAAGAAGTTGTTTTTAATCAAAAATGCACCCATAGTTGAATGTTTATTGCAGCACATTTCACAGCCACAATGATGTGGAATCAATCAAAGTGCTCATCATGAGTGGATTCAGAAAATGTGGTATATTCATACCATGGAGGCCTATTCGGCCATAAAAGGAATGAAATGATGTCTTTTGGAGCAACTTGAATGGAACAGGGGGCTATTACCCTAAGAGTGTCTCCGAAATGGAAAAACAAATACCATGGGTACTCACCAGCAACTGGGAGCTAAACAATGGACACACATGGGCACGAACTGATGTAAGGGTCATTGGAAATCAAGAATGGGGAGGGTTGAAGATGACGAAGGGTGAAAATTTACCTGTCACGTACAATGGACATTAATCTAGTGATGAGCACACTAAAATCCCTGACTTAAGGATTATGCAAGGTAACCATGTAACTAAAGTATCTGTATCCCCTTAATATTTTAGTTGGCTTTTTTTGTTTGTTTTGCTTTTTCCCCTTACTATTTTAAAATTAAAAAATTAAACAAAAAGAAAAAAGAAAATGACAAAACACCAAGATTTAATATACAACTTAAGAGGAGAGATGATGCATCTATTTGAGGCTTGTTGAGTTGCTACATCAGACTAAAGATGGTAGAACCTCTGGCTGAGGAACAGGGCCTCAGCTGAGAAGTCAAACATACGTAATGTAATTGGATTCATGGGACATGTTCAATACTTGAGGAAAATAAATTCATCAATATTTTGTGTTTTAAACCTTAGATGATTCAAATCTTAACCAATATCGATTTCAAATTAGCTCAAACCCTACTAGGCTATCAATGACTTTATACCTTTTTGTGAGAGTGTGTTTGTGTGTGGAATTGACTGAGCAACCAATATAATGTCCTAATAATCTTAGAAATATTTGGAGTCAGAGGGAAAGAAATATACCTTTATATCCTTCCCTGAAAGAAAGACCACAAATGGTACTGGGTATTCATTAGTTTCTCATAGTATAATATAAAGCTGGACCTTAGCCCCAGTATAAACTACTTTGCTGTATAATTTTTGGCTGCACAGAAGAACATAAAGCGTTGTCAGCATGATCACATTTAATTTTTTAATGCCTAGCTGAGATAATTCCATGAAAATTATGACAGCTCCTTGATATCACCAGTTACTTTTTAATCATTGAGAGAAATGAATGTCAGCTGACAGAAAATGAAAAAAAAAATGTCAAACCATATAAGATGCTTTGCTTTAAAATGATGGTAATTTCAAGTACTCAATCTCAGACACCTGCTGGTTTTGTTTTATAATTTCTAAAGCAAAATAAGTGAATTTTGTTGAATAAAAGGGCCCATTACTGCTTGGTGAATTAAACATTTGTGGTCTAAGTAACAGAATAGGTTCTACATAATCATGTAATAGAAATAAATCATAAAAGTGAATGCTATATGTTTATGTCTAGGTTTAATCAACTCAATCAACAAAACATGACAATATGACTAATATTTTTCAGCTTTCTCAATAACAAACCACGATTTTTCTTCATAGAAGTTGCTTTGGAATTTGAATGGGTTTCTCTCGGTTCCATTATCAGACATGATGATGTCAATTTCTTTAAAATAGTAAAGTTCTGTGACTAAAATATTCAACAATAAATATTTTGGTGTAATGTCTGTTGTATTATATTCCAACCCACCAAATTCTCAAAGTTCAAAACCCAGTACCTATTTCCTCGTCTGCAAAATTATGTAACTTTCCGTCTATAACACTAAAACATATACGCAATATCATCCAGAGCTGGAAGAAAAAATTGTAATATGACTCATTCTAATTATTATAATTATCATACTCATTCATATTCATAGGCAGAATGATGCTAATTATATAATAATAATTACACCAAAATAGTAAATGGTTGGATGCCAACAATGCATTTGGGATGTTGGCAAATTTACAACTGCAATCATATCTATTTCCAAAAATGTCTATACAAATCCCAATGTCCTATTGAAGTTTTGCATTTCAATTGAGTTGGTAGAATAAAAACAGCTGATAATCCTGCTTTCTACGTTTTTTTTTTTTTTTTTTTTAGTTTTCTCAAGTAAATTGAAATCCTCAAATCTTATAAATCTTCAAATTCTATAGATTTACAACTCTTGGTAAAGTCATTCAGCCCTTTAAAAGTTTTCAGCAGCACCCATGACAGACAATCACCTGTTCTCTGACTGATCACTAATGCTAAGGATAAAGGACACAGTTATTTCACCATCCCAGTTATCCAGTAAAACCCTGTCTATTGGATTAATATGCGTTACAACTACCATGCTTTCTTTTTTCAATTTGAAAGCAGTCGCTGTTTATTAACTGAGCAGATTACAAAAATAGTCAGGGCAGATACCTGGGTTCATTCTTTTAATAAGCCTATTGATCTCCACCTTCTACAAAGTGGGTTGTCTTTTCCTTCATTCCACCCCACAGAGACCACTTAAAGGCCACAGGAAGTTATCTGCTTCTTTGAAGCATTTTCCAACAGTATAGATCTCATGAAACAGGGGTCCTCCTTGCAGAAGATGCCGTATTTACCAAGAGACGGAGCAATCAAACCATCATCTGTCAGTGCAATTCACTTCTTACTGATTTTGCTGTAACAAAGCTTAGAGATTAGCTCATTCACTGACTCAGGCTTGGGTCCCCCAATGCGATATAAGGTTCTACAACCCTCAGCATGTTAATTGAAGCCTTGTTGGGCTTAACAAAGTTTGCACTGAAGATCTGAATGTGAAGAAGCTGTAACATCTTTTGGACCTTTGAACTCACACCATCAATCCCTCTGATCTTGGCGACAGCGCCTGTTTGGATTCTGCAGGTACATAGAAGTTGCTAGCTTTTCTTGCCATCCCAGCTATCCAGATCTCAGCTCTGTGCATCTGCCCGCACTCCTTGTGATAATGTTTAGCCTTCTCATAGGTAAGCCTCCTCCTTGCCTCTTGGGTATACTTCTTTTTCAGATGCTTAATCTTCAGCTCTGCAAAATTCCTTCGCTTTTTCTTAAGGCACAGCAGAAACTTTCTTCTTTTAAGGCACAGCAGAAACTTTCTTCTTTTCTTCAACACCCTCCATGGTTCCAGGTGGAAAAGAGCTCCAGATATGGTTTAATTTCCTTTTGGTGATTCCAATAATGCTAACTAAAATAATAATTAAATATAATTTATCACACATGCTATGGCAACCCTGAAATATTTATAAGAGCGTACATATTTCTCTTAGTTCTTCCTGACTCCATGTTGAACATCTGTACTTTATCTTTAACATAATGTGGCTCCAAGACCCTTCACCATTTTAGAGTCATTTTTATTGCATAACTCATAACTATACTCTTAAGGGCATCAATGTAGTTCAGGAACTGGGACAACCCCAGCACCTCTGGAGTCAGAGTTATGTTTGATCCAGGGAAAGTTATTTAATCTCTGAGTTCGTTTCCTCATTGGTGAAATGAAGATGGTAATGATGATGATGATGATGCCACCAAGTGTCTGATAGTATTGGTGTATGGAATAAGTATAGCAATACATAAAACATTCACCACAGTTTCTAACCACATAGTAAAATGAGTACAAATAAAGAAATAAGGCATTAGCCCTTGCCTCCATGGACATTTCACTTTACAAAAGGAAATAAAACAATCACACCCAACAATGTAAAAATCATTTCATATGGTAGGAAAGATATAGTAACAGTTTACACTTTAAATGTGCTCGATGTATTTTGCTAAGTTCCATTTACTTGCACATTTCTATAAGTGCACAGCCCCATGCTTGCTTGAATATGCTTTATTAAGATTTAAGGTACATGCTCTAATTATATCTTCTCACACTTGTAATGCATTCAGAAATTGAAGATAATGGCAAAATTACCTAGGTAAAACTGAGCAGATGCAGCACTGCCTTGTAAGACACCAGCAAGGTGGAATCACCCTGGTGAATTTTAATGGTACTTTGTTTCCCTATACTATAGAATCTTTCCTGTTTCAGACTTGAACATGTTCATTCTACAGCCTTCTCCATTTGCAACACATTGAACAAGACTCCTGCTAGACCTTACTCTTAATAGACCCCAGTATACTATTATTTTACCATCTGAAATAAATTATTCTGTGTATTTTCCCAATCAGTGTGATGCATTGCAGTTAAGTGTTATTTAACATTAATAAGTGAGAACAATTTCTAAATGGTCACATTAAAATACATAGGGAAAAATCTCTATCATTAAACTTTGTTTAATCAATTAAACTTAAATTTCAGAAAAAGAAATTAAAGATAAATGAAAGCCATTGTGTGAAAAATAGAAGCAGCATCTGCTCTTGACCTTTACTGTGCTTCCCCTGCTTTCCCTGCCCTGTCAGTGGTATTGTTGATCACCTAACAACTTCTTTAAACTACCTCGAACTACCACTGCCCTTGAGGAATTGACATCCCCAGCCCCTTCTATATCTTCTCAGTGGACGCCACCAAAGCTCATTCTTAAGATGATAGCTCTTTTCCATTTATAACTATGTATAATCTAGGGTCTCTTTGAAATGTAGATTTTCTTAGCATCAAACTCATTTTTTACTATGCACGTGGGTTAGGTTCCCACCGCTTCAAACTCATTCCTTTCTCTCAGCTCAAACCAATTGCGACACCAGTTTCTGCATCATTCCCAAGATGAAACATGTCTTTACCTAAACGTTTTGTCGGTTCCTGTTTTGAGGGCTTTACACATGTCCACCCTGGGTCTACATGTAAGTTTTCATCTGTCTTTAACATGGTCCCTCTTTTGATGCTACTACGTAAGTTCATTTAAGTCTTTGATCTTCTGGGAGTTTTGCTGATACAAGGAGTAGAATTTGGAGACAATTTGATATTAGGTCACTAAAATAAAATGTCTGATTTTCAAGCAGAAGTTTTGTGTATCATATCTCAAAGAAGCAGCAGGCAGTACAATGAATTGAAGTATGTGCCTAAACTATTGACGCACAGCAGTGAAGAAACCTACACGGCAAGTGGGGATGAACCCACAAAAAGCACAGCCAGGGTGGACATGTGTAAAGCCCTCAAAAGCCTGGAGAAGTGGGACTCAGTTGGTGCAAACTAAATTTTATTTTAATATTGAGTCTTTCTATTTACAAACATTGGATAACTCACAAATTGTGACATTCAACTTTATTTTTTACACTGACTGTAGTAAGCAGTGGAGTTTTAAGAATTTTCACATTTTCAAATCCCTCCTGAATGTGTAGGTGAACAAAATAACCATTGTCACCGAGTGCACTAAAATCACATAAGTTCATTCCACATTTAAGGCAAAATTCTCTACGGTTTCATGCAGATGGCTTATCTCTCACTTGAGATTGGAAACTCTCCAGAAGTTCTCAGGAAGTAAGTCCCCACTTACTGAATTGAACGTCGCATGTAAAGTACATCCTTGCTAATCGCCACCCAGGTAAAAGATAAATAACACTCCATCACCTCATGTGCATTTAGCTTAAAGCAACCTGTTTCTAAAATTGGGACATCAGGAGAAAGATAATTAAAAATAGCAAATGTGGGGAAAGTTAGTTTATATCTTAAACACTGTTAAAAAGAGTTCTTTTTTGATCATTTTTATTTTTCTTAGAGAGTATAATTATGTTGTTGAACACTACAGTGTCTCAAGAGGGAGTATAGAACTCAAGGTATTCTATATGTGAGACCCTAGGACACCACTCAAATATTGCAGAATTAGTATAATTCTGAACACAGTTATATAAATCTGGCTTAGTGAAATATATTTTAACATAATTCTGAGCACAGTTATATAAATCCGATTTAGTGAAATATATTTTAATAAAGAAATATACAACATCTATTGACCAGCTCTTACATGTCATATACTAAATTAGGTTTTGGAAATACAGAGATGAATAAGGGAATAAGCCTCATGGTTCCTCTGGGTGTTAGAGTAGGTAGTAAAGTTAGATGTGTAAAAGAAAAAAAAATCCAGTTGTGATACAACATGGAGATGAAACAATAGATATACAGAAAAGGTACAGAATATTCCTGAGCATAGACACACATGTATATGGATATGAACCCAAGGTACAAATATGAATAAGATACTATGGGCAGGTATTTTAGGGCCAATAATTCTTGTCACCTCATCTTTTAAAATTGTGATTGCTTGCACACACACACACACACACACAAAATGGAGAAAAAATAGCTTGAGAATAAAAATAGTGTCTTTGAAGCCAATCAGTATTTCTAATCTGGGGACTAAGGAGAATAAATTTATGATTATTTATACATATTTCAAATGGCAACATGACTTAATGTCAGAATGAAAGTCACATATTTGCAGTATGTGAGTCTAATAAAAAGAAAATGTCCACATTTCTGCTAGTGAACATGGAGAGGTATTCACGAGTGCCCTAAGATTACCAAGCATTTTCTTCTGCCTGAAAATTGATGACACGGAGGGCTGAGAACAAATGGCTGGGAATCACCTGGCCATTTAAATACCTCTTTAATGGGAGTTGTGTGGGAGAAATTAATGTGCCCAGGTTGCAAGCTTACAAAGAGAAAATGCTCTTAAAGATAAATGTTAGATGCTTTAAATGTATTTTAGGTCATTTTATTCCCCAGAGAAACATGTTTCTGAAAGTACAGTGGAAATTAATGGGAAATATACATCTGTATAAATCATCATTTTCCACATAGTTTTACAAAATGCCAACAAAACCCAAATGCAATTAATTGTTTAACTAATTCATTCACAAATGAATTTAGTGTCTTTTATTTTGGGCATTATATTATAAGCCTTAGTCATTCAGCTGTAAAACTAGGGATCAATCTCTCTACATATTCATCTAAATTTTGTGTGGGAGGGTTCACACAAGCAAGCACAAAATTGACAATAAGCCAGGTGTCGTGAGTACAATGGAAAACATGTACACAATATAAGGAGAAGTAGTAGCTTAGGAGTTCAGATTTTCATAGTAGGATGTTTGGGGAAATGGCTGAATTTGAGGAAATATTTTAAGTAGAGATGTGAAAGTAGAGGAAAGAAGGCAGGTGGATTATTCCAGGCAGACAAGAGCAAGTCTTAGGTAGAATATGCCTAACAAGAAAAAGAATGTTATACAATGAAATCAATCAAATGGAGCAACCAGATCATAAAATTTAAAGGATTGAAGCCATTGCAAGAACTGTGGTTTTTACGCCAAGTGAGACATAAAAGAATTAGAGGGTTTTGAGTAGAGACGTCATCTGACCTCCTATGAAATGATCATTCTAGCTAATATATTCTGCAAGAGTGAAAACAGAACAGTTAGGAAGTTACTGCAGTCAGGAATTTATGTCAAAAATGAAGGTTTGATCACTATATAAAGACATTAATACTCTACTTTTAATATGAAGGATATCTGTAACAGTATGATCAAAATATTTCTGAATGTATATGAATCGTGCCCTGTGATTGCACCAATGTACATAATTATGATTCAATAAAATTATTAAAAAAAAATGAAGGTTTGGCCAGTGGTGGTAGTACAAAAATTATGATAAGTAATTAGATCTGGGATGGTTTTTGAAGGAAGAGACAACTGAATTCATACTAGGTTACATCTGACGTATTAGTTAAAGTAAGGAGTCAAGTAGAAATAAAAAGAATGCACTATTTTTGAAAAAACAGGTTAGAATTCTTAACTCATAAGATGGGAAACTACTAAGGGAGAAGCTTTTGTGGTACTTCCATTTTTAGCACATTCCGCTTGAGAATTTAAATCATTGAAATGAAGTTTGAATTTGACACAGGGTTTAGGAAACAATTCTGAGTACAATAGGTTGTTTGACTTTGGAGTCCAGATGATATTTATAGTCATGGTTTTGTTTTTTGTTTTTGTTCATTTGTTTATTTTTATTTTTTATTAAATCATAGCTGTGTACATTAGTGCAATCATGGGGTACAGTGTGCTGGCTTCATATACAATCTGAAATATTTTCATCCAACTGTTCACTATAACCTTCATGGGATTTTGTTTATTGTATTCTGCATTTAGTAAGTTTCACCTGTACCCTTCTAAGATGCACCATAAGTGTGATCCCACCATTTACCCTCTCTTCACCCATCTTCCCCCTTCCCCTTCCCTCCTCTCCCTTGCCTCTTTCCCCATATTCTTGTGC
>CAUYON010093784.1:0-50409 GCA_963573935.1 Arctocebus calabarensis | reverse complement strand
AGCAGAATATCCAAGAGTGGATCATTTATAAAGAAAAGTAGTTTTATTTAGCTCATGATTCTGGCGGCTGAGAAGACCAAGAAGCGAGGCGTTGGTATTTGCTCGCCTCCTGGTAGGACCACATGCTGAGTCGCAACATGGCTGAGAAGCAGAAGGGAGAGTGACAATGGGCAAAAGAATCAAAACCACAGGGGTGGCCTTCCAGTCCCTGGAGAGGAAGAGAACTCACTCACTCCTGTGAGACGGCATTAGTCTCTCTGCAGGGACTCGTCCCTCGTGACCTTGTAAGGCCCTGCCACCTCTCAACACCATTACATTGGCAATTACATTTCAACTTCAGTTTTTTTTTGTTTGTTTTTTTGAGACAGAGCCTCAAGCTGTCGCCCTGGGTAGAGTGCTATAGCATCACAGCTCATAGCAGCCTCCAATTCCTGGGCTCAAGCGAGTCTCCTGCCTCTGCCTCCCAAGTAGCTGGGACTACAGGTGCCCGCCACAATGCCTGGACATTTTTTGGTTTCAGCCGTCATTGTTGTTTGGCAGGCCCGGGGGCTGGACTCGAACCCGCCAGCTCAGGTGTACACGGCTGGCGCCTTAGCCCGTTGAGCCACAGGCGCCGAGCCTCAACTTGAGTTTTGATCTCCCTTTCCATATATCAAAGTCTGGTTGTTCTCTAGGTACAAATAACTGACTCTTTTAAGGGTATAGGTATGCAGCAATGAATTATGGTATATCACATTATAAAGCAAGTGGGGCAGTATCTAAAACCAGATTTAAAAAAATCAGGGTAACTTTTTGAGTGAAAAGCTTCAGAAGTGCATTTATTGTTTATGGTAACCTGTTATTTTTTAAATATGCTGCTTTGTTTTGAGTGTAAAAATGACAAACATAGGCCATAGTATATTTGTATATACATAGTAGGTCTTGCCAAAGTATGTAAATCATAATGGAAATTTGAGGGATTCATAAGGATAATTCAGGTCAAATCGCTACTTCACCCTAAGTAAGGATATAGTAAAGGTAAGAGAATTTTATCATATGATTTATTATTTTAATCTTTAAATTTACAGATAAGGATATGCAACCAACTAAAGAAATTCTGTTTTGTGTACTTATGGAAATACAATTAAGTTAACCTCTATACAGACACAATGCACACACACTCATAACTGGAAGATGATATCTGTTTGAGAATATGGAATCTCCTACAGCATCTGTGCTCATTCATATGATTAAGATATAGAGTTCAGGGTGGTGCCTGTGGCTCAAAGGAGTACGGCCCCATATGCTGAAGGTGGTGGGTTCAAACCCAGCCCCGGCCAAAAAGTGCCAAAAAAAAAAAAAAAGATATAGGTTGAAATTTATGAGCATTTCTATTGGGTTATAAGGCTACAACATGACTTGTTATGTTATTAAAATGAAAACTTTACAATGAATTATGGTATATCACATTATAAAGCATGTGCTTTCAAAATGAAACATGCCTGATGGAGTATAAAAATAATGATTTCTTTACGACACATTCATAACACATTTGATATACCGGTATTAATATAAGATTTACATGACTCTATGCTAAAGTTAACAAATTTAAATTTTTTACATGTAACCTTTAATGTTTAGCTAACTTACATGTATATAAAATTTATATACATTATGTGGATTAAAAGTTCAGCTCACTCACACTAAGAGAGAACTTGGATTGTGTGTAAACAGATATGTTTTAATTTGTACTCTAAATATTGCATCTTTAATTATATTTTCTGAAAAGTTTTTATATGTAAAATGATTTTAAGATGCCAATTATTCAAATATGAAACCCTAATGAACTATATAATGTTCTAAACATAGTAAACATTGAATTGTTTTAATATTTGCAAAGAATTATTAACAATATGAGAAGTTGCTCATGGATATATATATATGGCAGGAACAAGAAAGAGTATAATAAATAATATTAATAGTTTAAATAAATAGAAAAATATTATATATGATAAATTGATATGTTCAATATTCCTTATCTTCTTCATAATGCAGAAGTCCATTGCTTAAACACATTTAAAATACAGGCGGTTTTCTGGTCTACATTCCATATTCTGGTATTGCAATTCACCCCCTCCTTCCCTATCGCCACATTATTGAAGTGAACTTTACCTCCAACAAGTTTTGTTTTTGTTTTCCACAAAGCATATGGAGTTTTCTGAACAGCATTCTTTTATTTCATATGAAGGTCAATGTTTCCAGTCAGTCACTGGTATATTTGCAAATTGGGTGCTGAAAAGCAAAAATATTACTCAGAGTCACTGTTAGATTATATCATCAGAGGCCTAAATGTGTGCAGAAGGACCAAATGTTGTCAGAAAAAATATTTGATATCCTAGTAAACATCAACACGTCATTATGAGAAAAGTGAGAACTTAGTAGGACTTCCTGCAATTGACACACACATTCACACAGGTGTCCACAAAGTTCATGTGCAATTTTAAATTCTTCCAATTTTTTATTCCATGAATTTTTTGAATTAAAAGAATAGAGAAAGCTATATGATATATGGTGGGGGCACTGCTACCTTTTAAGAATCCATAAAGGTCTTAGTACAGACAAGAGTAAGAAGCAAAGAAAAGTGAATTGAGATCCCCACATAGAAAGAGAAAATCAGAGAGTCTCCTAATAAAGATCGACAAAGGAGAAAAGCAAGGTAGGGTGGGTGCCTGCACACCCACAGATTCGTGCTTTTTCCTCGAAGGTATAGCATTGAGAGTGGCAATTCCTCTCAGGGCTTCCTGCCAAAGTAGGGTTTTCTATGAACTATAGGGTTTGCACACAGTTCTTTTTCCCTAACCTCAGTAGTCGGTTCCCTTTGGCATGCTGTTCTTTAGTAAGAGCACCAGTGAGAATCTATGTGTGATCTGAATTTTTATCAAGATAGAAAAACAAAAGTAGTTCTTCAGAGCCTTCCAATCTGCAGTGGAACTATGCTTTTTTAAAATACCAGTTTCTTTTCAGTCAATACTTGGGGACAACCTACTTTCCTCTCCAGCATGATTGGTACACTCTCTGCTGTTAGAGAAAAATAACCCCAGATACCGTTTCCATCTCAGTGGAGATAATGATGTACTGAAATAGCTCTCAGGTGTACCTGAGACCGTGACATTGCAAGGAAGTTTATATTTTAACGGAAAGAAGTTACATCCCATTAGATGGTAGTGTCTAATAAATACGCAGTGCACTGAGAGACTTCCAAGACAGAGATTGGTACATATCCCCAAAATTGTTTGACAGACACTAAAATTGATATAAATCACAATACAATGGACATGAAATCTTCATCTACAGTAAAACTAGACAAGTTCCCATCATCATCCCACACATCGTGAAATGGCAGCTGGATTCAATGAAATTTAGATGAAGCTGGGATGAGATACAAGGAGCTAATATCCCATGTTCTGCCAAGTGAGAGCTGTGCAGTTGTGAGACTGCAGACAAGATTTTTCTTCAAAACAGTAATATTTCTTATCCTAAAGGTGTAAGAGCTGAAGCTGTGGCTAGAATATTGAGAGTGTAAAGAGCAAACTGTTTGGAAATCAGAGGCCTGGGGTAGAATCCCACCATGGAAGACAGCGCTTCTCAGATTTTAGTGTGCATGAGAATTACCAGGAAAGATGGTTAGAACAGAGATCATTGAATTCCACTTCCAGAACTTCTGACTTGGTAAATTGGAGAGGGTGGTGCTTGGGAATTTGCTCCTCTGAACAGTTTCCAAGTGACGTAAAAGCCTGCTCATCAAAAACTACACTTTAAGGTACAAATGAGTTTTAAAATGTTCTTCTTTTTTTGTTCTCCAGCTAACTTCCCAAAGAGAAAGGAGTGAATGGTTTGAGATGGGGGTAGGGAGACTTGAGAACAACTTGCTGAGAAAGCTGCGTTCTTTCACAACACACGTGTGTCCTCTTGGCTGGGCCACATTTCCTTTCCCAGAATCCCTTCTCTGGTGTGTTTCTGGGTGTAGTGGGCTATTAAGAAATACAGCAATCCACACAATGGTCCTAAAAAGTAGCCAAATAATTATTTTCAAATATAAACAATTTAAATTTTCAGGAAGAGAAATTCCACAAAACAATCATAACTATTATCCAAAACTGTACTAAATATCAGTTTCAGAGGAGCAGCCAAGGAAAGAAATCACTGAGAGGAGGCCTGGTGCCTGTGGCTCAACAGGCTAAGGTGCCAGCCACATACACCTGAGCTGGCGGGTTTGAATCCAGCCCAGGCCCACCAAACAACAATGACGGCTGCAACCAAAAAATGGTCGGGCGTTGTGGCGGGCGCCTGTAGTCCCAGCTACTTGGGAGGTGGAGGCAGGAGACTCGATTGAGCCCAGGAATTGGAGGTTGCTGTGAGCTGTGATGCCACAGCACTCTATCCAGGGTGATAGCTTGAGACTCTGTTTCAAAAAAAAAAAAGAGAGAGAGAGAGAGAGAGGGAGGGAGGGAGGGAGGGAGGGAGGGAGAGAGAGAGAGAGAGAGAGAGAAAGAAAGAAAGAAAGAAAGAAAGAAAGAAAGAAAGAAAGAAAGAAAGAAAAGAAGGAAGGAAGGAAGGAAGGAAGGAAGGAAGGAAGGAAGGAAGAAAGAAATCACTGAGAGAGTTGACACTGGGATTTTCCTGCTGGGTCTTTGGTCTCAGGAATAAAAGAATGAATTCATGGAAGGCAAGTAAGTGAAAACAAGAGAATTTATTGAGAAGAAAGGAAAGCAAAGCCTCTTGCACAGTGGAGGGGTCCCCAGCAGTTGTCACAGGAGCTCCTTGCCTGGAGGTGTTTATATTTTCCCAGACAGAACCCTTTCCTGGTTGGCTCTTTCTATGTGCAAAGTAAACATCTCTATGGCACCAATCACCATACTTGCTCCTGACATACAGGATATAGGGACACATAGTTCCCAGATGACCCCTCACCCATTCCCATGATGGGCTCTTTCTATATGCAAAGTAAGGATTCTACATTGTACCAAAGATGGTACTTGCTCCTGTTAGGCGTGATGTAGGAAGGGACAGTTTCCAGGTGACCCTCAACTGGAAAGTTTACAGCGCGAGGTTCCAATCCCTTCTCCCAGCACAGGTGGCATGCTGATGGAAAGTTGTGAGGCTGTGATTTTTCCTGCTGACCCATCTCACCAGGGACCATGTTCCAGTCACTCATTCTTTCTGGCCCTACACAAGTCCTCCTTCACGGATAAGACAAAAAGAAAATGAAATAGAAAGAACTTTGCTATCATATGTTCTTGTAGGTAGAATAAAAAGGACATAAATGTGAGTTTATAGAAAGGCCACAAAATAGCCTGACCTGGAGACTAGAAAGAGGTAAAGTCTTTATTGTCTTCCAGGCAATCAACAAGCTGTGTAATATCCCAATAAAGAATTAATATTAATTAATCAGGGGATGAAATGGTAAGGACCATGAGGCCCCTTATAAAGATATTGCACAAATCTAGCGATGACCACCTGAGGTTATTAAAGGAAACGGAGCAAGACAAAACAAAACCTCACCACAAAATTGAATTATAATAGGTTTTATCCACATTTTGTAACTTCAGATATTACAGGGGTACATAATGGGCTTCCGTGCATTTAAAGTTGCAAGTGCCCCTGCTCCTGGAATATGCTATTGCACCAGTCAGGTGTGAATTTTCCCAACTCCTCCTCCCTTGTCCCTCCTATCTGATTTCTGTTGAGTTTTACTTCATATGTGCACTAGGTGGTCAACGGTCAAATTTTAAAATATTGTTTTCACAGGGGAAAAAAAGAGTGTAATTCAAAAGTGAATCATCGCAACAATTCAAATAGCTTGGAAGTAATTAAATTCGATAATTTGCTATTCGTTTACAAAAGTGTTCAAGAATTCTTTAAGAAAGAGATAACATGGATAAAATTGTCAGTTAATATCATGCTTCATTTTTTCTTGATGTTGCCTGCTTCTTTAATAGCAACAAGCGAATAAAGTTCTGGTAAAATTCTAAAAATATATTAATTCTATAAGTTATCACAAATTTTTATGCGGGAATCTCAGTTAATTATACTTTCTTTTCTCTTTGTCCTTTTCTTTCTTTCCATGTGAGAAGGCATCCTTCTCCTTCCACTGACATGTATTTCAGTAGCTTACTTAGACTCATTGAGAAAATTGAACTCTTGGTTCTATCTATAAGACAAAGTTTAGTGTAAGGTGATTTGTTATTTGTCCTACAGCACACGTACGCACACCCACGTCCCCTGAAGATGTATTATCTAAATGGATTAAACACACACACACATACATCCACACATCTACATGCACACTTGGAGTTTCTAATGCTGTGTGATAGATCAAATGAGATCAGGATTTATAGGAGAAATGAGATAGAAAGATTTTGAGTAATAACAACAGAAAAATGCATTCATGTTTAGGACAAAGTGCAAACATTGATGTACTAGATATATAGTGCATTGACCACAGAGGATAATACAGAGGACTCGGAAGAAAATGTGAGGGTAAAGAACTAGTTTAATTCTGTTTCCAGATACTTTAATTTTACTTTAGAATACTAAATACTAAATCAAATAATAAGCAGTCTGCAAATATGAACATTTGCACAAAAACCAGGTAACTGCTGGAGACTTAGATATTTATACTGATATGTACTCTAATTAGGTAATCTTGAAAAAAAGATAAACAAACATTACATCTGTGTCTTTATCTTTACATTTGTCATTGGTACAGCTGTCTACTTTCCCACTGCCCCAAACTCATTGACAAATGTAGAAACACGTGTTATGACTAGTGTTTACATGTTTGGAGCAATTTGTTTTCAGCATTTTAAATCCTTGTCCTTCACATGACAAGAATTATTTCCTTATCAGGCTGCTAAGGATGGAGGGGTGGCTATAAAAATGTTTCTAGAACAAAGGAGGAAATAGGAGATCATTTGAATATTTATTTTAGCTACCTAAAATCCAAATGATGTATGGCCCTTCAGATTCTCATTTGCACCTCTTCTCGAGTTTTACCGAAGCTCTATGAACTTCTCTGACAACCCAAATTGCTTTGATAACAAAGAGTATTTAAACTATCATCTTAAGACTGTTTGACAGAGCATGTGAATGTGACAGGGACATCAGTAGAGGCTGGTGGGTTTGCTGAAATAGGTTAGGGCTCATGTTCTAAAGAACACAAGTTATCAAAGCAGCCTATTTGATGGAGACTGCCTTTGAATCTGAACTGTACAACACATGTTCACACCTTCACAGGTGCTGGATAAACTCTTCAGTGTGGGTACAGCTACTTTTCTTTTTTCTTTCGGTGCTGGGAAGTAAAATGAAGCCTTTGCTAAAATGCTGTTAACCAGCTTACGGAGCTGGTGTTCCATATGTTATAATATTAGTTGTGTATTTGGTTGAAGAGATAGTTTGTTGTGAATGAAATTCTGGAGATTCTCCTGAAAAAAATCCAAGTATTTATATAGCAAAAGAGAGTAGTATATTCTTCACTCCCAGGCAACAGGGCATTTTTGTGATACTGGTTCTAAAACAATGCTTAGTATCTAACCTGTGCATAACCATAGGTACAGCGAGTGTTCCAAGTCCTAACAGACATTTGCAATAAATCAAAATATACGAACAATGTGTCTCTCACCTCCTTTTGACAATTGATCCCAAGAAAGATCATTGAAGTATGCGGTGAGAGTTGACTTATAATAGATATTTATCTTAAGAAAACAAAGTTTCTGATAACATAACACAACCTGGAGCAAGTGTTCATCAGTCTTCTAAGCATTCAGCTAAGCCCATCTGTGTAAGAACCTGGCTTAAGTCATTTTAGCAAGAATTCCCCATTCTTGAGATCCGATCACTTCAGTCAGGTTCTTCATCTACCACCGTCCCCTGGGTGATGTCTGTCTTTAGCAAGAATCCCATTAGTCTGCGTACACAGAACCATCCTTTACCACTGTATTTCTTCTTAGTATTTCTCTATCCACCTACCCCTACCTTAGTACTTGGCTGTGAATTCCCTCTTGCCCTTGAAGTTGAGCACAATCTCGCCACTCCATAGCAACATTCCACTGCAGTGGTTCTTCAACCCATCTTATTGATCTTGAATAAATTCTTCCTTACCAGGCTTTAACAAATATTACTGGACTTTTTTTTTTTCACTACACAACTCACAATAAATGTACATTGCCTGAGTTGAAAAAGTAGTGTACATAAAATGTTTGCTTTTTTTTTGAAGTAATTCTTTTCTAGCTTGATAAGTATAATTTACAATACATTTTATGAGAAAATGTACTAAAGACAAAACAACCTGACTGCACAGTGCTTTCTTTTTCTATCTTTTCTTTTCATTTTAAAAATACAACCTGGATATACATAGAAGATTGCCAATATTTAATCAGCCAGCCAATCATAATCAACAATCTGCTGTGTCAAACTCACCATATCCATATATATATACTGTGAAAACTTTGAAAGGGGAATTTGGCACAACAGATGGCTTTGATGTTACTCTCAGCTACTTGAAAAATCAACAAGGGTGCATTTGGAACCTACCAGGAATCAGATATTCTAGGCTTTTTTTTTTTTTTTTTGGTTGAGAAAAAGTCTCACTTTATCACCCTCGGTAGAGTGCCATGGCGTCACCCAAGCTCAAAGCAGCCTCCAACTCCCGGGCTTAGGCGATTCTCTTGCCTCAGCCTCCTGAGTAGCTGGGACTACAGGCTCCCGCCACAAGGCCTGGCTATTTTTCTGTTTTGCAGTTCGGCCGAGGCCAAGTTTGAACCCACCACCTTCGGTATATGGGGCTGGTGCCCTACTCACTGAGCCACAGGTGCCGCCCAGGTTTTATTCCTAATGAATTACATGGATGCAATCTTTTACTTTAGATGTCTATGCACTGTTAGATTTGGAAGTACCAAATGAAAAAAAGAAAGGCATGATCCAAGATAAACTTCACTATATATGGCAAAGGATTAATTTTTGACCACTGTAGAATGCATGTCAATTTGAGTGTTTTTAAGGAGGAAACCATTTTAAATCCGTCCAAGTCAGAAAGGAGGGGGTCAAATATGATCTCTGATTCTTTCCCATCTTGTGGCACTGGGTTAGTAGTTTAATGCCAATTTTGTCCTCTGTGAAGTAAAGATAAAAATATTTTCACTTTCTGCCCACTTCAAAGTTTTGTTGTAAATATCAAATTGTTTTTTGTTTGTTTTTTGAGACAGAGTCTTACTATGTAGAGTGCTGAGACATCACAGCTCACAGAAACCTTGAATTCATAGACTGAAATGTTTCTCTTGCCCCAACCTCCCAAGTAACTGGGACTACAGATGCCCACTACAAGGCCCTGCTATTTTTTTGTCGCAGCTGTCATTGTTTAGCTGGCCTGGGCCGGGTTCAAGCTGCCAGCATCAGTGTGTATGTGGCTGATGCCCTAACCCCTGTGCCACGGGCACCAAGCCAATATCAAGTATTTTTGTTGTTGTTGTTGTCATAGTAGTAATAGAAGTATGATATTACTTACATTACCATAGGCAAGTTATATTTTCAACACCACCAAGCTTTGTCACACCTTAATCCACCCATTAATCCGCCTTAATCCACAGATACATTAGCGGACAGGGAATGTGCTGAAGGATAGGGAGAGAGATGGGTAAGGCACAGGAAGCAGATAGGAGAGACTGAGCCGGCAATTTCTGAACAAAATGTCAGAGCAGGTTACAGAATTTGTTTGCTCTGCCTTCTTTACTACAACTATCTTCTTCCTCTCCGGTTCATCTAATTGGGATATTGTCAGTAAAAGTAATTGTCGGTGGATTTTTATAATGTATGCAGTCTGCGTTGCAATGAATAATGGTTTTCTTTAAGTGGATGGGTAGCAAAGCCAGAAATCACACAGTGCAGCATTTATAAACCACTCATCATGTGAGGAAGGCATGCACTCTGGAAGCCAGAAACAATTGCATTTGACCCCAATAACTGAGTGGGTTACGGGTACCCAAACCTTACTCTTTAAAACAAAATAATAAAAAATGTGTTTCAGAGGAGATAAATGACTCCCCAGAGAGGAGCAAAAGACATGCTCCTCTGTGAGCTCTCAAATGTTAACTATAAGAGGGAGAGATTTTTATCCCTGTAATTCCCCCAGGAGGAAAGGCACTGGGGAGGCACGGCACAAGTTCAGGGAACATTTTCATTTCAGCGAGCATCTGCTGACAGATAGTAAATCCAGAGATAAACTGTCATGCAGTGTGGGTGCCTTTCTTTCTAGCAAGCATGGTGAGAACACCTTATAGCTCCTGGCATAATTGTTCTTGTTCCATTTGAGCATAATGGGGATTTAAAAACTCTAAGAGAAGCTAAAAGAGGAAGAAAAATGTGACTCCGTTGAAAAATAAAGGTTATTTCTAACAAAACTATTTTCTTTTGAAGCAACTCACCCTTATTATTTTATAATTGCACAATGTGCTACAAAATATTATAAATATTATGAAATTTCTTATGAATCCAGATGGAGATGTTTCATATGGGTACTGTTATTTTCAAAAAAGAGATTTGAAGAGCTTAAGAAGCAGTAGGGCCCATAATGATGTTGCTTTGGCTGCCAAGGACTTGATGGACAGGAATTGCTTAGAGACAAATGTAATTGCTTGTTTCAACCTGTATGTGTAAAACAAGGTCATAGACATTTTAGATTTACAGTTAGGTCAAGGCTATTTCTGAAGAACAAAATAACTGCTTCTCTCTTAAATATATTTATAATGCTTGTTCTTTAAAAGATCAGAATGTTGAGGACCATAAAACCTTTATTTAGACTTAGCATAATCAATTACTTTGAAATACTACATTATAACGAATATAATGAATTAATTTTGTAAGTATCAGTAATAATGATTACTAACATAAATATTTATAGTTAGGGCATTGACAAAGTAATCTAACTGTACAATAAAAAAATTGAAACTTAATGCTGGATTATGAGATTTCCTATAATTAGAAACTACTCCAAAAATACCAGAAACCGTTTTGGATATTATTAAAGCATCATCATCCCAGTATGTACAAAATTACTGCATGGTTATTTTTTGTCAAGGACTGTTCTACCTGCAAATTGATCCTGAGACACCTCTGAGGAAGTCCCTCTGTCTCAACTCCAGCATAACATAAACTTTCTTCCCTCTGGTAAAGGTAGTTCTAGTTTATTGATTCGAGCAATTGAAATGTATAGCTTCAAAAAACTTGGAATAACTAAGGGTTATCAAGGTCAAGAAGTATTTTATCAGTGGAAATTGGATGTTTACTACAGAGATTTGCTGTCAGAGTTCATTTTTCTCACTGAATAGCCACAGAAAATTATTTAAATATTTTACTTTATCATTACCCTTTTGCACAGTATCAGAGGGAACCCGCAACCAGCTCTACTTTGGGGCATTTTCCAGAGCTTGAATCTTGACACTTGTCATCAGTAAATAACACTTGTTAACTAATCACATGTGTCTGAATAATTGGCTATGTAATTTTCTCACATTAGTCAAATTAAAATGTGGAAGTGCATATACTTTCCTAGCCAGTTAACTTAATGATAGGTGATATGTTACAATCAATTATCTGCCATGTCATATTATTACAAATTTGAATGAGTTTCTCATTTGACCCAAAGATTTGCAAACATTGGATAAAAATGGTTGACTGACTAATGTATTCTGCACATGTTCATATATATTAAATGGAAAGTATGTCTTCGAGACTTATACAAACGTGGGTGCAAATTCATTTGTGTGAGGTGGGAGGGTGGGTCAGGTACAAAGACTAGCTCCGGTGATACAGGTGGAGACAGTGTTTACTGGGAATATGTACTAGCCAAGTAGCAGAACAGACACTGTTTCCTTAATTCTAATTGCTCCTCAGCTTAGGTTGAATATAGATATTCTGTATGTAGCATAGCCAAGGTTCCAAAAGAGATGCCTGCCTCAGCCAACAAACCCAATGTGAAAAGAAAGATCTACTTCCAGTGTGAACTCCCCTCCCCAGAGTGCTCTACATCTATGGAGTAGCCTAGTGGGGAGAGGAAGGGGATACTCAGTTTCTGTAAGTGACAAGGCATTTATCAAGACAATGGGCTTGTGTGCCAAAAATGCTGACATCAAAGAACTCTGTCTCTTCAAAGTGAGCCAATGTTGAGCGAAACAAAAGGAAGGGAGAAAGGAGGTGAGCCTCCAGGCCACCAGAGTGGCTCCTCTTCGGTACATCCATCCACTCGGGATCATAAAAGCATCATAATTGGTTCTGATTGATGCCACATCACGCTGGGTTTCAGGGTGCTGGCTGGGTGTAGTGCTGTTTCCTCAGTGGGGTGTGGTTGCTCAATCGCTACAGCACCATGTGAGCAACCTTAAGGAGTTTACAGAACGCTCAGTTAAGTGGGAAATGACATATGCAACGTTATGAGGAATTGAATATGAAGCATTGCCAAGAATGGTCCTTGTTGGATAGCTGGAGATATTTATGTATCTCAACAACAGAAAAAGAGACAGTTATTTACTCCCAACCCCTCCTCTCAGTTCCCTGGTATGAGTGAGTGTATGCCAAAATATCTTAACTCTGCCATGGTCTCTTGAGAAAAGGGTGCAGTTTTCTGAAGTGATAATTTCTTTTTATAGTTGCTGTAGCTTCCGGGGACAGAGGGTGGTCTGAGAACTACTGAAACTGTCCAAATTTATGATCATATCAGGTGTCCCTGATCTGAGCATCAGAGCTGACTATTCATCCGCTTAGATCAAAACAGAAGCTTAATTAACTGTTCAAATTTCAGAGGTCACGAATAGCACAAAAAAGAACAGGACCATATTATCCTGAAGAGGAAAGAATTATACTATTACTTTACAAATTAGGAAAGGACTTAATCTAGACAAGGGAGGAGTGGCAGGAGCTTGGCTGAGCAGGAGAGAGCCCCGTGTTGCCAGGGACAGGAGCAGCTGATGGAGGCACCAGTGCAAGTGCGTAACCTATAGGCCTTCATCACTCATCTCCATAGTGGGAGCACGAGGCTGACCTGAATGTTCCGCTTGTTCTATTTTCTTCCTCAGGACGGGCACCAGTGGCGGGTCAGGCTGAATGGTTCATATGTGAGGACTGTCTCACCGGCTACTGGAATCCGTGAAGCTCTTACACACAATGAGTCCATCCACATTGAGAGATGCCCAGACCCTAGAAGAGCTTCTAGCAGCATCAGACTGTGTCCCCAGGATGACCCAGCCCCTCCTGACCTCCTCCACATCCTCCACTTCCCTCTCTTAAAATGTCTGCCTAGAAAAGCTCAACACTCCCTGGAGAATTTATTATTTCTTCCATCCAAAACCTGCTGATAGAGCCTGCTGAACACCCTCTTGGAGCAGTTACTTCAGACAGCTTGTGTCTTAATCTGTTCATTCTGCTCTAACAAAATACTATGAATGACCCGCATGGATTATAAACAGGAGAAATTCATTTCTTGCTGTTCTGGCAGCGGGAAGTCGTAGGTCAGGGCACCTGAGTGACCACGTTCTGGTGGGGGCCCACTGTCATGGTGCGGACTGCAGTCTTTTTATTGTATCCTCATGTAGTGGAAAGGACAAGAAGGCTCTCAGGTATTTATTTTATGCTGATGCCCCTCTCCTTCATAATGGCTCTACCTCATGACACAATCACCTCATAACATTAGCACACAGCACAGGTTAGGGAGCAGCATACGCATCTCAGGGGGGCAAAAGGTCCGCTCTTGTCGGGGGTCACTCATCAGGGCCGGGTACTACTTGATCTCGGCCCCAGTTTATCTAGCTGTGATCCGGAATAGGATCTATGCTGTTATCTTGCTCAGGAACAATTGTTCTTAGGTGCCTCAGGGCTATTTACCTTAGCAGAAGGGAGAGAGAGGAGTCTTTGTGGCTGAAGTACTCTTAGAACAGATCTTAGCCTTTAGCAGAGCTTAGTGGTCTTCTGTACAGAGACCCCGTGCTGGCGTTCTGCAGGCAGGAGAAGAGACAGAGTCAGAGTAAGCGGGTCCGTGATAGAATGTGCATGCTCCTGACTGCCTTCTCCTCCATCCTAATATAAGGCTGATCTCCTGCCTCTCAACACCACAGTGTAGAGACTGCCGATTCACTAATGCTCCCATCTCTTGAGCTCTCATGCTTGCTTGGAGAGCTAAATCCCTCCCATGCCCTTTTCCCCAAGGTGTTCCATTATCGAGCTACCCGTGTTCTTACAACTCTCACTCCTCCTGGCCATAGGCTATATGGGCTGTTACACACTCTCTGGGGAGCTTAACAGTGTTGAGTACTTTCTTTGCCTGTTCGAGATGTAAAACTACCACCCCAAACTATTTCCTTAAGGATCTTTGAAAGCAAACATTCAGGAAAATAACTCTTGCTCTTTCTCTTTGAGGACAGCCTCTAACTTCAGAGCAGGGCCCTTGCTTCATGTTATGCCATCATTGGCTTCTGTCATAAAAATAAGAGAAGTTTTCTTTTTTATTTCCTTTTGGAAGAACACTAGCTAACAAATCCCGTGTCCTACTCACATAGACGAGCCCCTTTAACTCCTTCAGTGACTTTTCCTTCGTAAACTTCAGCCTTTAAAATGTCTCTAGCCAATTGTTTCAGTGAAGTTGAGTTCAGTTCACTTTGGACCCACATGCCCTATGTAATAGCATTACTGAGCAAAATTTTCCTTACCTTTTCACCTGCTGTCCAGCTTTGCTTATCTTGGGCACATGGGAGTCATAAACAAAACTTTCTTTTTCCCTTCCTTTCTTTCTTTCTTTCTTTCTTTCTTTCTTTCTTTCTTTCTTTCTTTCTTTCTTTCTTTCTTTCTTTCTTTCTTTCTTTCTTTCTTTCTTTCAGACAGTCTTACTATGTCACCCTTGGTAGAATGCCATGTCATCACAGCTCACAACAACCTCAAACTATTGGGCTTAAGCGATTCTCTTGCCTCAGCCTCCCAAGTAGCTGGGAGTACAGGTTCCCGCCACAATGCCCAGCTATTTTTTGATGTAGTTGTCATTGTTGTTTGTCAAGCCCAGGCTGAGTTAGAACCCGCCAGCCCTGATGTATGTGGCCAGCGCCCTACCCACTGAGCTATGGGTGCGGAGCCAAACAAAACTTTCTTGTAGTTTTATTAACCTGAGGGTCAGCAAGGGGGGAAATCAGGAAGGAATAGGATTGGAAAAGTACTAAGTACTGAGTCCGAGTGGACAAAAGTGACCTCACAGACCCCTGTTCCTCAGTAAAGAGGTCTCCTTAGATGCACGTGAAGAAAATCTTGGCTGAAAATCCCTGACACTGTTCAAATGGAGACACTGGGCCTAGGCCAGCAACTGTGTGGAAGAACATGTCTAGCTGGCCTGGGGAGACTGAGTCCTGAGTCTCCCTTCAGAGATTGCAGTGTCCTGGCTGTGCACCAAGTGTGGTGTGAGAAGGGCAATTTTCCACTTGAAGCCTGTTGAATAAAGTGATTATATATTTTTGATTGTGGGTGGATCTGAAAGATCTCATAAAATTTTTTGACCAAAATCTAGATTCCCAAAAGCACAGTCAGTGATGGACTAAATTCCCGTGCTTCCCAGAATGCATCTGCTGACAGCCCACCCTCTAATGTGGTGGGAGTATGAGATGGGGCCTTTGGAAGTATTTTAGATGAGGTCATTAAGGTAGAGCCCTCATAAATGAGAATAGAGTCTTTGTACACCTCCTGGACAGCTTGCTTCCCCTGTCTGCCCTGGGAGGACCACACTCAGCAGTGTACACCCAGAAGAGGGCCCATCCTCGGCCACTTTGGCACCTGGTCTTACTGCCAGTCTCAAGAACTGGGGGGAGATAAATATCTTCTGTTTATAACCCAACCAGTCTAAGAAACTTCATTATCTCAAACTGACTAAGACAGTCCTCAAATTCTTCTATACCCCCTCGAAGTTCAGCACATTTATAATAACTTTACAGGTTGATGGGACCTGTAAATGTCCTTGTTGGGGAGGCTGGTATAATTACCAAATAATAAAATCCTTTCAGCTATAACAACTTTTGGGGGAGGGGCCTGTTTCCTATTTTGTTTCATTTTATTTTATTTATTTCAGATTAATATGATGGTACAACTGATTCGTTATGATGTTTGCATTTGTTAGATAAAGTCCCTATTTCAGTTGAGTCCTGCCCCCAGAAAGTATACCATATAGCTTGTATATGTACCACAATGAAAGAGTATAAAACATAAACATATTGGATATTAACAGTCCATCTTTTCTTCAAGTGATACACAGTTTAAGTTCATGATCAAATTGTAACTTCTGGGTGTGTCATTCATAATATATTCCTTACCAGCCCAGTAGTTTTACTTTGGAATTAGGCCATTATTTTTGATCTATGTGTCTGTGGAAAGGTACGCTTTAATAAATATTTAATAAATATCTGGCCAGCAGGATCTATGGCCAGCAACACCATTTGAAATTCAGACCATTAAGAAAATCATTGGAGACTGTAAATATTTATATAGCCTGTCTATTTATTATGATGACTACTGTAGTATATTGAGTATGTCTTCCTTGGAGCCAAACTATTACCGACAAATTATAATGTACTTTTGAGCATCAAGACTTGAGAGCAAGGGTCCCTTTGTTCTGAAAGTGGACCAGAGTAGTAGGAAAGATTGTCTCTGAGTCCAGTGGGGAACCTCTACCTGATAATGATGGTGGCTAAGGCTTTGAGGGCCTTAGTTGGCACTCTACCCAACATGGTGTAACAGATTACTAAATTATTTGTTATTCTCCCTGGGGGATGAGATGGCTTGGTAGAATACTCTCTAAAATATGAATAAACAACAAACAAACAAAATCACAACATGATGGGTGAGTGTCACCTATGTTAATGTCAAGTGTATTATGAGGCTGAAGCTGAAAGACAATACTGGTGTCTCATGGTGCAGATCAGACATTTTATTGGGGAAAGCTTGTAAGCAGGGATGAGGCATACCACATTGTTTTCCTAACTAATTACACAGTCTAGGTTGAGCATAATAGTACTTCATGCAGTTTTGCTAAGATTCCAGCTGACAGAAGCATGCTTGTGCCAGCGGGCTGGAGGTGGGACTGAGAATACCCCAACAAAGAGAACAGACCCTCTTTCCACCCAGCGATACTATCTGTAGAATAGGCCAGGACATGCTCAGTAACACCTGTTATTCTCCCTGATAAACAATAGTGACAACAAAAATTCAAAGAAGACATGTGCTTAGAAATCTATTTAGAAATGTACATGTGAAGAATGTGTCAATTCACTGAGGTTCTAGAGAACAGCTTTGTGTGTAGAAACAAGTAGATCAGCCAAAGGTGTTGTGTGTCTCTCTGAAGAATACTTAGTCCAGTGAAGCCATTTCTCTGTTCTGCTGTTGACTTGGGAAGGAAATCATATTCAGAGACATTGCTATTGTTTCCTCAATATATCTGCATGTATCTTTTTTTCCCCCAACATTTCTTATTATGTCCCAGAACAAAATGATGATTTAAGAAATAATATATTTTGCTTGAGTTTTTCTTTATTAGTAGTAGACTAAAATGGGGTATTAGTAGTGCAGTGACCTAAGTTAGTAGGTTTATGTATAAACAGGAATCTTTTCATATTTTCTTTTTTCCTTTTTTTAACCACATCCAGGTCCTCTGCTATGTATCAGGTCATTTGGAAAAGTATTGGGGACATAAAAAAGAATAAAACCAAGTTCTAGACTTTAAGAATTTTAGAGTAATAGGGGATTTGGTCCATAAAGAGATAAGAACAGCACACTATATGGGGAAATAGAGACATAAATTACACAAATAGCTTCTATGCTTTATTACAGTAGAAATGCCTTGAGAATGTGGGTTAAGAACTGAAAAAGAGGGAGGATGAACTACTTGAGGGAGAAAGGAGTGTCAATAAAGTCGTAAAAAAAGGTGACACTTTTTAAAAAGTAATAAAAAGGGAAGTAAGCACTTTATGGATGCATATGGTTGGAGGTAGAATGTTAGCCTGAGGGGCAGTATGAATAAAGAAGTGGAGTTAAGGGAAAATAGATCATTGTGGAATTGAACATACTTCATGGAAGGCCTGGAGCACAGGGTGTGCAGAGAAGAGCAGGGCAGAGATGGGTTACTGGATACACAGGGCCTCCATCATGCCTTGCTCAGAAATTCATTTTTGAAATTTATGTCATCATGGTCAGTCACTGATAAATTTGATGCAAGGGAGAGATTTAAATATGGCTATATCTAGAAAGAGCTCATGGGCAAAATACAAAGGATAGATTTTTTAAAAGTGAAATTAGTATTGGAGAGACCAGTTAAGACCTGACTGTAGGAAAACAAATAAGTTACTATTCACTTTTGAGTAGGGCTTCCATTTCTAGCACAACTTTTTATAATTTGCAGTTTTACTTCTGTTCACAACCAAAATCCGATGGAATGAACAGAATCACAGAGCCAGTGTTTGGGAGTGAGATTAAGATATAAAAACTAAAACAAACAACCACAGATGTAATATACAAATAAACAGAAAGGGCAGTATTAGAAAAGTATGTAAAGTAGTTTGAAATTTAAAAGTTTAAAGTGAATTTCAGTCAATGAAAATAAGTTAAAGCCAAAAATGACTATGAGCAAACACTCTGAACTTAAATAGTCCTACATAAAATACAGGTGTTCACTATATTTATAGCCTTCTTATCCTTTTATTACTTAGGAAACATTCGAATGACCCTATTAAAACCATTGCCAGAGTTTTTTTTGAAAAATCTTATCAAATAATGGATTTTCCACTGTTGATCTTCAAAGATTCAACATTTTTTCTAAAGTCCGGAGGCCTTGAAAAAAACCTCTGAAGCCATAGATCATCTTTACAGATGTGACTTTCACCAGACACCATCTTTGTGAGGAAATACTCCCTTAACTAGGATGTGTTCTGATTAACATGAAGATATCTACTGTAATTAAAAAAAATTAAGTCATCTTGTTGTAAGATTTTATATGAAATCTCTTCATGGTGAGCAGAAGCTCAGAGACACGGGCGTATTTTACAGGCAGACTTATGTTTTGGTGCCCCCTGGAGGATAGCAAGACGTCAAAGACCTTACCCAGAGTCAAAGCTATTTTCCCACGTGCAATTTCAGATTAAAATATGAACTGAAGCAACAACCATAACAATTAGACACAAGAGCTCAGTCAAAAGCTTGAGCTGTAATAACCGTAACAATCAGAAAGCTCTGATTCTATGACAATTAACTGGCAGTGGACTTACCACCCCACAGTAAACAACTTTAAAGCTAGACCTAACATATGAGACAAATGCCTTCAGTCAAATTTTAAAAAGCAACAAATGACTGATCATTGAGAGAAAGGAAACTTAAGAAGTGAAGGTCACTATCAATTTCCCCCCATCTGGCACCAGCTAGAGGCTTAGCAGACCCTGCAGGGTGTTACTAGTGAGACCAGTAAGTGGAGAACAGGGTTCAGACCAGCAATCTGGAATCTCCAGGGCAGGACATTGGAAAGGAAGTAGCTTCAAATAGTTGGGGAGAGGGAGCCAAAAACCTCTATGAGGTCTTCTTACTACTATGAATGGCTTCACTGAGCATATGAAGAGCATAGCTGCATAAAGCTTACAATAGGCAGGTTCAACTAAGCTGAGAGCAAAGGAGGCTGGAAGAGCAGGTCAAACAGCACTGGGGGTCATAGTAGTTCAGTGGATGGAGCAGAGTCAGTAACCATTCCTTAATCTCAGGTCATGAAGTACGAGACGATGGATAAGATATGACTTTGGAGTAGGGACAATATCCAAATGTATAGGTATTAAAATTAGAGACACAATTAAGTTAAAAGTAAATGGATATACCACACCAATAGTAAGCAAAAGAAGCTCAATACCTATATTACAAAAATAGAGAGGCAAAGAATAGAGACAAGCACTTTGTAATATTAAAGGGGCAATCATTAGGAAGATGTAGTAGTTCTACACATATATGCACCCAAAAATAGAATTTAAAAATACGTGGAAAAAACTAACAAAATTAAAAGAGGAATGGATGGAGCTAGAACATATTCTTCTTAGCAAAGTAGCTCAAGAATGGAAGAAAAAGCATCCAATGTACTCAGCCCTACTATGAAGCTAATTTATAGGTTTCGTATGAAGGCTAAAACCCAGTTATAGCACAAGAAATGGAGAAAAGGGCAAGGGTGGGAGGGGAAGGGGGAAGTCAGGTGGAGGGAGGGCCACACCTACGGTGGTGCAGCTTGGAAGGGCACAGGCAAAACTTAACTAAATGCAGAATACAAATGTCTTCATACAATAACTAAGAAAATGCCATGAAGGCTCTGATAAACGGTTTGATTATATATGAAACTATATAGTTTCAAATTATATATGAAACTAGCACTTTGTACCCCTTGATTGCACTAATGTACATAGCTATGATTGAATAAGAAAATAATAAAAATAGAAAAATTAAAAAATAAATAAATAAAAAAGGGGGAATGGAAAATCATTAAATATGAGAATTTAACATCTTTTTCCCACTAAATAATCCAATAAATAGGCAGAATCTACTATGCATATTGTAGATCAAAACAATACTATCAACATACTTGACTTCATTGACATTTACAGAATACTATATCTAATAATTACAAATGTGCAGCCTTTATAAATACACACAGAAAAAGAAAAAAATCTTGGTTCATCAAAAAAAGTTCAATATGTTTCAAAATAAAAAATTATGCCCAATGTTTTACTTGGCCCAAGTTATATTCAATTAGAAATCAATAAAATAAGAAATAGAAAATTCTTAAATATTTGAGAGATATGTGATAGATTAGTGAGGAACACATACATCAAAGACAAAATTCCCAAAATACTTTTTAAATACTGCAAAATAAATAAAAAGAACTCAAAATACCTAAATTTGTAGTGCACAGGATAAGCAATGCTTAGAGGCATAACTAACTTTAAATGTCTATTAGAAAGAATGAATTTTGAAAACTATAAAAGTTTCTACCAAATAAGATCAAAAAATAAAAACAAACAAATTAAAAATAACAGGCAGAAAAAATAAAGATATAAATAGAAATCATTGAAATAAAAGGCAAGTATAAAAAATAACAAAGGTCTTTGTTCTAACTAAGTTTTGGTAGGTGGCCTGCTTCCAAGTATTGGTCAATTTCCTTCAGATTTTCATATTTCTGAGAGTACAGTTTCTTATAGTATTCATTGAGGATTTTTTTGATTTCTGAGGGGTCTGTTGTTATTTTGTCTTTACCATTTCTGATTGAAGAAATTAGAGATTTTACTCTTTTTTTCCTGGATAGGTTAACCCAAAGGGGGGAGGGGATGGACACTTCCTTTCAGATGAATTTTGTACCTGAAGTTTACTTTCTTGGGGTCGCAGCCAGTCTCAGCAGAGATGGCCCACAGAAATCACTTCTCTCTCTTGGTTGGGCTCCCAGTATTCAGCTTAATTGCGCAGTTTCTAGAGGTTATCTTTTTTGGACAGGAGCCTTTTTTGGAAGCTGCTTCTAGTCAGCCATCTTGCTCCATTCCACCAAATGGGGCTTTCTAACTAAAGGGCTTCCTGACTCCAACCATTGCCCTTGATTCATCACAGTCAGAGATCTTTCAAAACACAACTCTGACCAAATCATTCTCTCCTGCTCAAAACACCAGTTCCTTGGCATGACAGTCAATCTTCACAATCTGACCTTCAGTGAACTCTGCAGCCTTGCTTTTTTTGCCACTGTATTTCTCATTCTTTGTGCTCCAATAACACCTGTCTTATTTCCTTGCACATGCCATGGTGTTCCTAGCTTGGGGTCTTTGCTCATGCTGCTCCTTTTCCTATGACTGCCTTTCTGCTGCCCAGAGGCTAACTTCCGCAAAGTATTCCTATTTTATCTTCTGCCAGTACAGTATAGAGCTGTCATTGAGGAGTATATGCTTAAGTGGAAACTGCATTCTCCAGTGCCTATGACAGTTAGATGTGATCATCTGAATGAGTAATAGCCAATGAAATATGAGTAGATGTCTACACATTACTATTAGAGTTGCCCTGTAAAAACTATCACATATTAGGGCCACCCTGTTTATCCTACATGTGAGCTAGATGCAGAGAAATCCAGACCCTAAAAGATGGCAGAAACACAGTGTAGAAGGAGCGTGGCCCCCTAAATTACCAGCATTACAGTCTTTAGAACTGGCAAAGGGGGTCCTAGTATGGACCTCCCGTAGGAGGAAGCCGTGCCTGAGCTTTGAGATACCTTCCTTAAAATTTTATAGAATCTCTTAGTACCCAGGAATAGCCAGGGCTGGCAATGTTATCTGAGCAGGCTTCCCTGAGCTTAGACCAGTCTCAGTTTTCCCCTGTGGGAGTGTTCTCTGACCATTTACCTAGGGATGGCTTCATGAAAATTTGGCCCCATGCCCTTTGTATGCTTGGCTTAATGCTCCTCTCTTACTGTCTTGGAGCTCTTAATAATTGTTTTTAACAAGGGATCCACATTTTTGTTTTTTACGGGGTCCCCCAGATTATGGAGTTTGGTCTTGCCTCTAACCCACATGTAGGACAGACCAGATGCCTAGAGGAGTTCTAGAACTCATGCCTGGAGTCCTGGGCAGTATCCTGGCAACAGAAAGACAATCTCATAAGAGAAAGATTTCCATCAGCTGGCATGATATTTAGTTTAGGGGATCACGTACTGTTGCACTGCCTGCCTGGAGCTGATATTGGAAATGACAGACACAGGGATGTTCAGGGCTCTGGGATATGGACTGTCCAAGGTTAACTCTTGATATAGGGATTCTTGTGTCAGTTCCTACCCTTTATCTTAGGCACTCTCTGCCGTAGATTCAAGGAAGTCATTAATTTCTTATAGGCTCCAAAACTGTGTCTGCATGGCAGTCTTATATGGGTGACCATGCCCATCTTATCTGAGGGCTTTGGGCTCTCCCTGTCTATGTTTTTCTTCAGCTTGTTTTTAATTTGTATTGGTTGAGGTCTGAACATTCTTTCTACCAATTAAATGATGTTCCTTTTGTTATTCTACCCAGAGCCTCTAGCCTATTCTCTCTGCTTAGAAACAGTTAGGAGTGCAGTCAACATTGAAAGAATTTATATTCCAATGATTATAACTAAAGAGTTCAAAAGAAGACATGTCTGAAAGATGTTCTATGTTTACACTATAAAAATTCAGAGTACATTTCACATAACTAAAAAGCGAACTATTTGTCATATTTTCCTGAATATGTGAGGAATACGTGCATTTGTGGTCATATGAAAAAAGTATAATAGCAAATTTTGAGAGAGTCCCTGAGTCACATGCCATTCTCTATCCTTGGCAAATCATATATATTTTACTGATCTGTTTGTGTGTTTTCCTATACTATTAGACTATGGACTCCTTGAGAGCAGGTATTTCTTCCTAGGAATCTTAGCCTATAGCATCACACTCAGGCCATAGAGAATATATATATTTTTTGAGACAAGGTCCCATTATGTCACTCTCTGTAGAGTACTATGGTGTCACAGCTCACAGACTCTTGGGCTTAAGCGATTCTCTTTCCTCAGCCTCCCAAGTAGCTGGAACTACAGGTGCCTGCCACAATGCCCAGCTACTGTTTTTGTTGTTGTTGTTGTTGAAGTTGTCATTATAGTTTAGCTGACACAGGCTGGGTTCAAACCTGCCAGCCTCAGTGTATGTGGCCAGCGCTGAAACCACTGTGCTATGGGCGCCAAGCCAAAAAATCATTTTAAATCAATACCACTTTGTGAGAGAGGCATTTGGATAGAGAATGAAGAACACAGGCACAAGAAGATGTGCATTCTCATGGCTTTTCTTACAAATAAATACGATAAAACACGAGGAGTACTTCATAAACTTCTTGAGTACCCACAGGGTGACCTTTGGAAGATGTTAACTGTTATTATACTGATAGACACTCAATAAGTCTTTGCTGGATTAATAATTTAAGCAATTATTTGAGAGCCTACTGTGTGCCAGGTGTTATTTTAGCTACTAGCAATATAGCAATGAAGAACAGTGATAATTTTTTAGCTCTCTAGGAACTTACGCTTTGTTTAATAGAAGACAGTCAATGAAAAAAATTATTGAAATCTTAACCTTTCCAGATGTCAGATGGAGAAACATAAAGCATAGTAAGGAGAACATAAGATGCGGAGGTGGGCAAGCTCTTACAGGATCTTCTATAGTATAATCAGGGAAAGTACTGTTAAGGTAACCTTTGAATAGAGCTATAAAGGAATAGAAAGAATGAGCCATGAGAATGCCGGGGAACAGTAGCCCAGTAGACACAAGCTATTGCAAGCATCTTGGATCTTATAGAGGCTTGTAGGCCATTGTAAAAAGACTTTTTTTTTTTTTTTTTTTTTTTGTCTGAGTAAGATGAGGAGCCACTGAAGAGTATGAGCAGAGAACCATCACATTAATTCCAGAAGGGTCACTCTGGCTTCCAGGCACAGAATGAATTATAGTGACTGTATATGGGCGTTCATAGAAATGAAGAAAATTGTGGGAGGAGTAGTTTTGGGGATTGAGAATGATAAGTTTGGTTTTGGACAAGGTGTACTTCATATGCCAAGCCAAGCTGTTGAGTAAGCAACTGGATATGTGATTCTGGAGTTCAGGAAAGAGGTCTAAGTAGAGACAATAAATTTAGGAGGAGTCACCAGCTGATATATGGAATGTAAAGTCATGAGAGTAGACGAAATCATCAAGGATGTAACACCAACTGAGAAGAGACCAAAGAACAAGCTCTGGGAACTTCAATGTCTGGAGATCAAAGTAAAAGGGAACCAGCAAAAAGGGACATGAAAACAGAACTAAAAGAATGTAGTTTCCGAAAGCCAAAGGAAGAATGCAATCTGAGAAGGTGTAAATGGTCAATTGTGTCAAAGTGGCTGGTTTTATTGCTTTATTATGGAAAGCATTGGAAAGAATACTATTGTAGCAAATATATTCTGCTATAGACTCAGTAGATGTGGGGCTCACATACTTGGCTTCCTCTGTCATATATGAATATAAATTCCTGAACTCTTTTATAAAGTTGCCATAGATCACATATAAAATAATAACTGTCAAAACATTTGGCAAAATGGCTTTACTATTCAACTATATACAATCTATATTCACTGATAATGGCTCTATGCCAGGACCTGATCTGGGAAATGGGGACAGAAACAGAACAATATACTCCTATTCTCTTCCCTGGGGCAATTTCCAGTTTGGGGGTGGGTAGTGTGCAAGTGGGTATATGTGCATATATTTTGTGCCAGTAGTATGGTGTGCACAGTTCTGGAAGGATGCCTAGAGCACTGTGATACCACAGAGGAGGGGCACAGAAAGGAGAATTGATAGTAAATAGTCCAAGAGACCACAAAAACTGGACAGGAGATGAGATTTTGGGGAGCTCATTTCTTGAACATAAATCATGGAAGTGGCAGGCGCCTCCTGAAATGCCAGTCATTTTGGTCTCTTTTGCCTTCTGACTCACTGGGAACATCGGCATTGAGAGCTGAATCAATACTTTCTCCTTGATCCAAGCAATTGACTTTCACAATATCCTTCTTCATTATGGACAGAACATCAAGAGGTAGAAATGCAGAAAGAAGAAAAGATGGAGACTTTATATCTTTTATGTTTACCTGGATGGAGCTAAAACACATTCTTCTTAGTAAAGTATCTCAAGAATATAAAAAAAATCCAAAGTACTCATTACTAATATGAAATCAATATACAAACAATTAACACACCCACATGAATGATAAACAAGGGGGATGGGAGAAGAAGGGGATATGTGGGGGAGGGCAATTGGTGGGAGGAGGGAGGTCAATTGGGGGGAATCTCACCTAACATGCACAAAGTAAGGGTGTTCAGCACGCTGCCTGGGTGAGGCTCAACTACAACTTGAGCTTTACAACTTGAACATAACCTAAAAATCTGTACCCTAATATTAATTTGAAATAAAAAATATGAATAGTAAAATAAATCTTTTAGGATAAAAAAAGAAAAAAATAAATGCAGAAAGATTATTACACCCTTTGAGAGAAGCGAAGGAGAGCACACAAGAGGCATTTATTGGATGAAGTGGACTATAAGATGACAGTGAGCTCAGGACTAGGCAGTCTAGGAAGGGGGAGAGTTGAGGAAAGTGAAACTAAGGCAGCCATCCCAATGTGATCCCAGCATCACTGCATGGTGCTGCCATCAGCAAGAGGAAAGGAATTCACACTGGAAAGTTCCGGACTTGGCGTCAGCAAGAGTCACAGGGCAAGGCAAGCAAAGAATCTACCATTCCACCAGGGAGACAAGAGAGGCCAGAGTTAGAGGAGTCAGAACGGTACAAATCTTATCCAGAGGCTAAGCGTGCTTGGGTCCCTCTCCCACAGCCCACTTCACCTCAGATCAGGAGCCACTTGACAGCCACTTACAAGCTGTGCAACTCCAGGTCGATGGGGGGAAATTCCAGGCCTTCTAAGACCAGTTATCTTCAACCCTGGCTTTAAGTACAAATGACTTGGCAGAGATTCTGATTCCATGGAAGAGAAGGGAGGCAATTGGTGTTTTTAGAGGCTCTGTTGGTATTCCAGTGTGCAGCTGTGTCAAGAACCACAGCCTTAGACCATCTTAAAAAGCAGCCTCATGCAGTGCACTTGAAATATCACTGAGATTGTTATATCATTCATTCATTCATTCATTCTTCAACAAGTATTGAGTGTTACTAATTATGACAGACCTGGGCTGAAATCACAATCATGATACTTACCAGCTGTGTGATTTTAGGCACTTTTCTTAAATTTCTTTAAAATGAGAGTAATGACACTGCCTATTTCACAGGGTTGTTTAGAGGATTACAAGAAATTATAAGCTATAAATGCTTTCAAATAATAAGCACTCAATAATTGTATACTTCGCTACCTTTTCTTAATGAATTGGAAAAGGGAAGGGTTGAGGGTGGAGAGAGGAAGCAGAATGTAAAGAGTACTGTTTCAGTGATTCACAGGGACTCAGGAATCAATACCAAGTCAGCCTATTGCTAGGCATCGTGTTTCTGTTCATATATCCCAGTGGTTCTCAACCTTTGCCACAGCCCTTTAATACAGTTCCTGTGGGTCGTGATCCACAGATTGAGAACCACTGATATACCCAAAGCAATGCTTTGTTATTGTGGCTAAGTCCTCACCCAGCACCCAATCCTTGTGGAGCTGGAATCTTGCCTTGCTTCCTGAAATTGTGTAAGATTTGGATTTCTCAGGCCCTGTTACTAACCTGTGCACAGACCTACTTAACTCTGTACATAAAACGTGCCCCTTCCCTGGCTGGGGGGGCACAGACTAGAGTGGGGCTGACTGATACTCAAGCTGCTTTAGTACATTATGAGAAAACCATTTAACATCTGGACCTCCATTTATTAATTTCCATATGGGGGATATGATTATTGATTCAGCTCCCAGACTCTGAAGTTAAATATCTTGAGTTTGAGTCTTGATTTTGTCACTATTTCCTCTTGTAATGTGGAGATAATAATAGCACACACTTTATGAGGCTGTGAGGTTGAGGATAAAATAATCCATGTGAGATGCTTAAAACACTACTTGGCACATAGTAGGTTACCAATTAATATTACCTATTATTATTTTTACTATTGTTATCATTACTATCTACCTCTTTGTCTTAGTCCTGCTGCTGTAACAGGATACCACAGACTGGGCTATTTATTTATTTATTTAAGACAAAGTCACTCTGTTGCCCAGGCTACAGTTCCCTGACATCAGCCTGGCTCACAGCAACCTCAGACTCCCGGGCTCAAGTATTCATCCTGCCTCAGCCTCCCCAGTATCTGGAATTATAGGTGCCCATGACACTGCCTGGCCAATTTTTCTATTTTCAGTAGTGACAGAGTCTTGCTCTTGCTCAGACTGGTGTAAAATTCCTGGGCTAAAGCAATCCTCCCACCTCAGCCTCCCAGAGTTCTAGGATTACAGGTGTAATCCAATGTGCCTAGTCCATAGACTGGGTAATTTACAAAGAACAGAAATGTATTTAGCCCACATTTCTGAAGGTTAAGGAGTCCAAGAAAATGGTACTGCCATCCTATGGTGGAAGGCAGAGTAAGACAGAGAGGAAAAAGGGAGCCAAACTCCTACAGTAACTTATACTTATGGAATAATGGCACTAACTTTCCCTGGTGACCTAATCATCTCTTAAAGGTCCCATCTCTTAATACCATTATGATGGCAATCAAATTTCAACCCAAGTTTTGGAGGGGAAATTCAAACTATAGCGCTTGAATGCCAATGAAAGCCTATAAGCAGCTGAGCAACCCAGCCACCAATATAAACAGCAAAGCACAGAAAGCTAATTAATCCATTAAGGCAGCAGCTTCGATGACAGCTGGGAAATGTGTACAAATCATGTCATTTTTTTTCAGACCTGTCATCTCACACAGGATAATGGTTCCCAGGCAGGCCCAGTATTCTGAATTATCTTCCTGGAGGAATCCCACAGGGGTTTCAGGTGGCATATCCAAAGCTGTTCAGAGAAGGGGAAATAAATAACCTGATAGCTTCCCTCTAACTGGGCCTGTGCTCACCATGTGGCCATTTTGTGTCCTGCATGCCTAACTATTAAGGTGTGAACAACAGATTAAAGTCCAAAGGAGCTTTCTGGCTCACTTACCATGATCACTGTTGACAGCTACACTCTTACCTATATACAAGTACCATTTTACAGTTTATAAAATCCTTTCATATATATCATTTGATTGGATTCATTTATTCATTCATTCATTTACTAACTACTTATTAAATATATGCAGGCTCAGTGTAATGTAACATCAGTCAACAAAAATATGTAAATATACGGTGTATAGTAGTAAAGACTCCAGATGTGAATCACAAAAGGGTCTATCAGTTCACATCAAATTTGAGAGAGTTGGATCACAATAATAGGCAAGGCACAGGTCCTGTGATGGAACTAGGGCATGTATAGGGCAAGGTACAAAACAGAGTGACAGTTCTATCTGGGAGGGGTTGGATAAGAAAGATTTCATACCTGAGACCTCTGTCTTAGGGCCAACTCTGAAATTCCAACCGATTTTCCTTCCATACCTGAGTCAGTCCTGCCACCTGGTTCTCTTAGATGGTGGAGGGTCACCCACATGCCTGATCTCTGAGCAATGGCCACTTTTTGATTTAATTTTCAAAAATATAGCTCCACGCTCACAATCTTAGTTACTACTTTTGACAAGTAGAGGTAATATTTTCTATTCTTTTAATTCCACAAAGAATAGAAAATTAAATGAGAGACTAATTTGATGAGAATATTAAATGAGATCATGGATGTAGAAATAACACCAATGATATAAAGAGTTTTTTACTGAATTTTTAATTTGTGTCAGACACCAGGTATTTTATGTAATTTTTTGCTTGTATTCAGACATTTATCTGCAAATAAATGAAGTTCACAATTTTACAGAAGTTCAGTGACTTGTCTACGGTCTTATAAGCAGAAAGCAGTAAAGTTTGTCTACTGAAAAAGCCCTTTTATTATTATTATATATCTCTTTCTTCTATATCACATGGCCTCTAGAAAGTGAAAAAAAAACCACATACATAATATTAGATATGGAACATCTGCTATTTTCCAGGCACCAAAGTAGGCATTTTGAAAGCAAGTTATCTATTTTTGAAAGAGCTCTTTCTTCAAAACAATTAAATGATAAAAACAATTAATGCTCAAAGAGAATGAAAAAAGGCCAATGATAAAGTCAGGATTTGAACCTGGGATGCTGCCAGTTGTTATCTCAAAAGTTGTTGCCTTTCCACCATCTCACACCTCCTTCCAAGGTCCTCAATCTACTCCTAGCTTTGCTTCTAGCTACCTGTTACTTTCTTTTTGGAACTCATTTTTCCCATTTGCAAAATTATTATCTCTAAGAGGTCTTTCACATTTGATGTTCTCAGATTCTAAGATACAAATAGGTAGAGATGAAAGGCAGACAGAAAATCATTCTATACTGAGAAAAGCAGGGATACAGGATTATAAAGAAAAGAGAACATTTAGGAAAAGTCAAGACGTGTGATGGGTTGGAGTTAGAGCAACTCCGCTCTTTGCAGTGGGGATCAGAGAAGGCTTCATGAAGAACCAGCATTTAAGGTAGACACAATGGGATGAGGAGGAGTTTAAAATGTTAAAGATGGGCACCAATAAAGAATGGGGAAAACACATAAAATGACTCAGAGGCCTGTGAACAATGAATATTAGAAGAACGGTGATTTGTCTGAGGCTGTTTTATCCCAGAAAGGAGCAGAGGAATCAAATAGTGAGAAGTTGTAATGACAAATTTTGCCTTGAGGGTAGCAGTGATTATAGTCAGATTTCTTGGGCCATCTACTTATATGTAACAACTTCTTGCTCCTGGTCTTAAGTAAGGTACCACATAATTCCTGAAAACTTGAGGTTATATAACAAAGCTCAAGTAGTGCTTTCAGCAAAGTGAATTATTAAATCAATTAGACAAATTCCAAACATACATACACACATCCTTTTGTCATTTCTTTTGATTATAAAAGAGACGGGTATGTACAGAATAATACATGCATATATTAGCAGAGAGCACCAGTTCTTATTTTATTAGCACTAGTTTTTAACACCAGCCATTAGCACTAGTTTTTATTTTATTAAAGTAATACTTTTATTTTGCTGTGGTTCAGAGATAGATATCATAAAAGATTCCCTTAGGAGATGCCTAGAAGCCTTATGTTTCTTCCACAGGTCATAAGAAACACAAGCCTATGCTAAGACCACAACTCAGATGGGCAATAGGCAGGATTCTCATCAGCAGCAGCTTGAAGGCTGTAATGTACAGAATACCAGAGTCCCAAGGTCATATTTGGGTCAAAGTTCTTATTTTTTATTTCTGCCTTTATCCTTTGTTTTATCCTTCACAACTCCTCAAAATTCTGCCCTTTTACATTTCCCCCAAATGAATAAAATGAATGGTCTTTCTTATCGTCAGGCATGGTGGCTCACACCTGTAATCCTACCACTCTGGGAGGCCAATGTAGGTAGATTGCTTGAACTCATGAGTTCAAGACCAGCCTGAGCAAGAGAAAATTAGAGGCATTGTGGTGATCATCAGTAGTCTCAACTACTTGGGAGGCTGAGGCAAAGAGGATTGCTTAAGCCCAAGAGTTTGAGGTTGCTGTGGGCTATGATACCACTGTGCTCTACCAAGGGTGACAAAGTGAGACTCTGTCTCCAAAAAAACAAAAACAAACAAACAAAAAACCAAAGATCTTCCCTTTTCACACAAGTTTTTCACAGAGCTGTCTATTATTATGGCCTCCACTCCCCCAATTCTTTCACTATGTCCTAAATTGTTAAACTTGTGTGGGATTCCTAAACCGTTTTCATTTCTATTTTCTGTAAAATGGTTCTGATAGTTCTACCTCCATTTCCTTCATTTATTCTTCTCAATCTGCCCACCCTAAATTCTGATGTTCTCAAAGTTGCAGTGTCTCAACCTCAAGTTTCTCCGTCCTTTACCCATCCATCCATGTATCCAGCTATCTAGTATATATGTATAGAAATGCATCAGACCAGATCCCTTCACTCAAAGAGCCAATTGTCTGGTGGGAATATAGACATGTAAACAGTCTCACACAACTTAAGGCTGTGCTTTGTCTTCACTCTGTTAGATGAAGGTAATCCTGGCTGTGGACCAAGATAGTGTATAGCAGGGGCCTTCTGCGTCTTTCATCATGGGCCTTGTTACAGCTGACTACTTATATCTATTTGGGGAGCATACAAATGCCCAGCCTATCATACCAGACTTAAATATTCAAGAAAATAATCACTTAATGATATTAAAATAACCCTGTAAGTAATGATCTCTGGTCTCATTCCATTTAGAAGGCAGCATACTATAAATGAAAGAACAAAGATTTTAAGGGAGAACAGGCTTGAGTAGGAATTCTGGTTTCCCTTTTAATTAGCTGTATTATCTTAGACAATTCATTCAAATTCTCTGACCTTCATTTTCCTAATCTATAAAATGAATGTAATTTTTTTTTTTTTTTTACAGAATCATTATAAGGGTTTGAAACAAGAAGCACACATTGTATAGTCCCTGGTACTTAGTATTTAGAATGGACATCCCCCCCACCCCCCTGTGCTTTCTTCTATTTCAAATGTGGAACTAGCTCAAAAAGAAAACAGAATGTGGGCAAATAAGTGTATGTCTCTCTTCAGGTAACAAGGCATGACGTATTGGAAAAGGAGCTCAAGATAACATCATTTTAAATAAGAGTCTTAAATTCTCTTTCAATTTCCTTGTTCAAATTACTTAAGGAGAGCTTTCTGCAGTTCCGCTAATGAAGTCATCTTCAAAATCACTTTCAGACAGACTATTGCTCAGTAATAAACTAACCGCATGATAATACACATATCCGAGCCCCCTAGTCTGGTGATTTTTTAGGATCAGAATCCATACAAACAGTCATTGAGTGTCTTAAGGGGGTCATTTCTGGAGATTGGATTTCTCCAAAAGAAAAGAATATACCCATTTTATTCTCTTTATTTTGCCAGCTCATCAAGAAGAAAATGATGAAAAAACTCTAACGCCTGTGGTATAATTCATCATAGGGAATTTTATGGCAGAAAAATGTCTTTAATTTAACTGGTACTAATAAGTGACATTGGGGAAATGCTGTGAGAGACTTTTTTTTTTTTCACCACCAGGAGTTGGCTAGGAATAAAAGGGAGATGTAATCATTATTCATGCTTAGGTATTAAATGTTTAAAGACATCTTACACAACAGTTACGTATTTTATTACCTGGCTATCTACCAGGTGTAAAAATTTTACCAAAATAATAACCTGTGTACCCTGTTTATGATAACTGGGTCCAATTAAGGCCACATGGTGGGTGAGTAAAGGCTTACTTTGAGGAGTCCAACAAAAGGTCTAGTCCTACGAAGGGAGTGTTGTAGTGTTTAGTTTAAAATGTCCTTTCTTTTTTTCAATGGGTCTAGCACTTAGAAGAACACACACACACACACACCCTGCACAACTTCATAGGCAGAGTTTTCTAATAAATGGAATGCAATAATAGGAAACTTCCTGAGCACCATTTCCAAAATCTACTGTGTTTCCTTGTATTTTATAGTCCTTAATTTCCTTTTTTGATTTCCCATGGCCAATGTATTCTTCCCTGTTCTCCTGTTTCATTCTTTAGTCTGGAGATGGAAAGACACCAAGACCTGTGAGTATTTGAGATCACTATCACTATTGCCATTATTCTGCTGCCCTTGTCCTTTCATTCATCATCTACTTATTTATTCATTTTTTTTACACTTACCTGGAAACTCAAGTCAACAAGTATTTATTGCATGATAATGTGTAAATATTATAATGGTTATTGCATTGTCCCGTATTTTCAAGGCTAAATCTCTAATTTAGTAGATACCTAAGCAAACAATCACACAGCTATGTGATTGCTGGATTGAATGACAGGCACTCTGCTGAAGGGAGTACTAGGCCCAGAGATTACAAGGCAATAGAAGAGAATAACACAGTAAAGAGAGGCTGAAAAGGGTGGCTCCTGTGGCTCAAGTAGTAAGGTGCTGGCCCCATATGCCAGAGGTGGTGGTTTCAAACCCGGCCCTGGCCAAAAACTGCAACAAAACAAAACAAAAAGGAGGTGGCTGAAAGAATGCTTCCTTGATGAGATGCTTTTTTTTAGAGTTGAGCTGTGATGGATGAGTGGGCATTTTCCAGTAGGGAATGGGTAGAAAGGACAGGCAGAAGGAAGTAGGATATCCAATGGTGGAATAGTACAGCACACTCATAGAACAGAAAGTATTTGTGTTTAGCTGAAGACAAAACTCAACAGCTTTGATTATCTTACTATATGTAAGGTATTTTTCTTTGTGCTTTGGGATTATAGATATGAAAAATCACAGTTGCTCATTTCAAAGAACTGCTCATTACAATCAGAGAAACTTTAATCTTTAGGAGGCACGCATTCCTTGCCAGATAGGTTAACTGACTAAGATTTGTGGTTCTTTTGTTTTTCTTTTGAGAAGTTCTTTTTATTTACTGGTTTGTTTAAACAGTCTTAATATTTTCCCCATTTTTTAATTTATTTATTATTTGTTTTTAAATTTCAAAATGTTGAGAGGGTACAGATGTTTTGGTTACATGGATTACTTTTGTAATGTTTGAGTCACTGGTTTAGATGTGCTTAACACCCAAATAGTGTTCATTGTACCTGTTAAGTAGTTTTTTGCCCATCCCCTCCTACACCTTCCTCCTCCTTGATTTCCACTGAGTTTTATTCCCATCTGTGAAAGTGTGCTCATTAGTTGCAGCTTAATAATGAGCACACATGGTGTTTGTTTTCTATTTTTAGATACTTCACTTAGGATGATGGTCTCCAGTTTCATGTAAATTGTTGCAAAAGGCATTAATTCATCCTTGTTTCTGACTCTATCATGTATACACCACGGTATTTATGAGGCTATGGACACTTGGTTAATTCCATATCTTCTCAATTATGAATTGTGCTGTGACAAACATTTTAGTACAGGTGTCTTTTTAATAAAATAACCTCTTTTCCTTTGGGTATATACCTATTAATGAGATTGTAAGATCAAGTGATATGCCTACTTTTAGTTCTTTCAGGAAGCTCCATACTGTTTTTCATAATGATTGTACTCATTTGTAGTCCTACCAACAATGTATAAGCATTTATTTCTCTTTGCATCCACTCCAGCATCTACTGTTTTTGTGATTTTTAATAAAAACTATTGTAATAGAGGTAAGGTGATATCTTATTATGTTTTTAATTTGCATTTCCCTGATGGTTAGTGACATTAAATTTTTTTTCATTTTTATTGGCCATCTGTCCATCTTCCTTTGAAAAGCTTGTGTTAATGTATTTTGCCTTTTTTAATGGGGTTGTTTGGTATTTATTTCTTGATTTCCTTGAGTTCTTTGTAGATTTTGTTTTTTAGCACTTTATTTGATATATAGCTTGGGAATATTTTCTGCCATTCTGTAGTTGTCTATTTGCTCTGTTGATTATATCATTGGCTATGCAGAAATTTTTAATTTAATCAAGTCCCAAGTCCAATTATTTCTTTTTGTTGTTGTTGTTGCACTGGCCATTGGAGTCTTAGTTTTAAATTCTTTGCCTAGGCCACTACCCTGAAATTTTCCCCCATATTTTCTTCTAGAAGTCTATGGTTTGATGTCTCACATTTATGTCCTTTATCTATCTTGAATTAACTTTTGTGAGTAGTAAGAGCTATGGATCCTGTTTTGTCTTTCTGCATGTGGCTATCAAATTTTCCCAGTAGTATTTATTGCACAGAACTTCTTTTCCCCAGTATATATTGCTGTCTGCTTTGTCAAAGATCAGTTGACTGAAGGTGGATGTTTTTAGATATTATCTCTGTTCTGCTCCAATGATCGGTGTCTCTATGTATCAATGCCATGCTGTTTTGTTACTATAACTTTGCAGTGTAGTTTGAAGTGTGGCAATGTGATGCCTCCAGATTTGTTATTTTTGTTTAAGATTGTTTTGGCTATTTCAGCTTCTTTTCTGGTTACAAATGAAACAGAATTATTTGGGGGGGGGTTCTGTGAAATATGACATTACTATTTTGATGAGTATTGCATTTTATCTGTAAATCAGAGAGATTGAAGTAGTAATAAAGAATCTTCCAACAAATAAAATCCTTAGACCAGATGGAGCCACAGCTGAATTTTATCAGATCTAAAAAGAAGAGCTGATACCCATGCTTCAGAAATTAGTGCATAACATTGTATTTAGAAGGAGGGAATTCTCTCACTTCATTCTACAAAGTCAGTATCATCTTGATACCAAAGCCAGGAAAGGACACAACAAAAAAGGAAAATTATAGATCAATATCCCTTATGAATATAAATGCAAAAAAAACCTTGATAGAATACTAACAAACCAAATTCAACAGCACATCAAAAAAATAATCCACATGACTATGTGAGCTTCATCCCAGCTATGCAAGGATGGTTCAACACATATAAATCTATAAATGTGATTTACCACATAAACAGAAGCAAAAACAAAAACCATATGATTATCTCAATAGATGTGCAAAAAGTATTCAACCAAATATAGGACTCTTTCATGATGAAACCGTCAACAAACTAGTTATACAAGGAAGCTATCTCAAAATTATAAAAGCCATATTGACAAGCCCAAATCCAACATCACACTGAATGGGAAAAAGTCAAAAGCACTTCCCCCAAGAAGTAGAATAAGACAAGGGTGCCTGCCCACTTTCACCACTTCTATCCAACATAGTGCTAGAAGTTCTAGTAAGAGTAATCAGGCAAGAGAAAAAAATAAAAGGTATCTAAATCAAGAAATAGAAGGTCAAATGATCACTTTCTACTGGTAATATGATATTATGTACAGAAACCCCCAAGATTCCACAAGGAGACTCCTGGAATTGATAAATAAATCAAGCAAAGTCTCAGGTTATGAAATCAATGTACACAAACCACTAGTATTTCTATACACCAATAACATTCAAAAGCTGAGAACTGAACCAAAGACTTAATCCAATTCTCAATAGCTACAAAGAAAAGAAAATACATATGAATATACTTAACCAAGGAAGGAAAATTTTCTACAAGGGAAACTATGAAAGAAATTGCCAATAACACAAACAAATGAAAAAAAAATCATAATAATAGATCAGTAGAATAAACATTGTTTTACTCTTTGGCAGACCTAAATGAAGACAGAGAGTAACACATAGGAAAACCTGGGATCAGAATTCTTGTTAGAGAGAACAGAAAAGACCCCAAGGAAGCACATGTTCCCAGGGGGTCAAAGGAATGGCAGGAGGGGTCAATGTGCTAGAGCAGAGTGAGTGGGGAGAAGAATGTGAGGTGATAAAGCCAGGTTACATGAGGCCAGGTGAGAAATGTGTGAAAAGCTCTGAACACTGTGAAATTACCTGACTCTCATTTTAAAAAGAGCAAACTAGATGCTGTGTGGAGTATATACTGAGAGGAGGGGATGTAAGTGAAGGACTGGTTAGGAGAGGAGTATCTTAATAGATGGAGATGATTGGGGATTGATCTGGAACCCAGGGACGCTGCCTCCTCCTTGTCCTTCCAATTTTCCTACCACTTTGTCTTTGGCCAAATCAATTCCATTGATTTTCACAAGCCTGCAACACCATCTTCCTGATGGGATTTCAAAAACAAGCAAACAAACAAAAAAGACAGACAGTGTTCAACAGAAAACCTACCCAGAGTCAATCAAAACCAAGACGTTGATGTGCTTCAATTGGAGCAGAGAAGATGAGTGGAAAATACCAAGCAAATGTTTGGATTCAGAAACCAAAATAACATGTACTTAACTTTGTAATTTTAAAAGCTAAATTCAAGCATGTGTCTTGTTGGTTTTCCAGAAATTATAGAATCTTGAAGCATAAAATTAAATAAACACCAGTCCAAACTTGTTTCCTTTCCCCTCCCTCTCTTCCTTCCTCCAGAGTTTTCTCTAACTCTTTTCAAACTCCCTATTTCATCAAATTAGGAATTTTCCAAATGTTTGATCTATGTGAGGCAACTAGTTCACGCTAGCTGATGTATCATAGCACACTGTGCAGTCTGTTTCCTAGTTGCATTATATATGTTCAACTACCTGAGCCTTTGTTCTAGTTAGTTTTTTTTGCCAGCTCTACTTCCTCAATGTCCTCTACTGTCTGAAATACAGTCATTTTCTTCAAGGGTTATTCCTCCATTCTTCCACTCATTTAATTGCCTGATTTATTCCTCTTATATATTGTTGCAATTATAGCTACTAAATCCTCAATTTTTTCATCTGTACAGTGGAAGATTTGTAAAGGTTAAATCTGAGTATCCATGAAATAGCCTTAAAAAGACAAAAGTGCTTAACTATTAATCTTACTTTTTTCTTTTTCTTTTTTTTTTGTCCCTTCTCTTCCCTTATCTCCTCTTCCCTTCCCTCACCTCCCCTTCTCTCCACCTTCCTTCCTCTCCTTCTCTTCCTCTTTTTTTCTGTTTTTCTTCCTGTCTTTCCCTCCCTCCCTCCCTCCCTCCCTTCCTTCCTTCCTTCCTTCCTTCCTTCCTTCCTTCCTTCCTTCCTTCCTTCCTTCCTTCCTTCCCTGCCTCCCTCCCTCCCTTCTTTCCTTCCTTCATTCCTTCTTCTTTTTCTTGAAAATACCCTTCTTTCTGGGGGGGGGGCAGGGGTAAAGATGCCCCAAACATATAAATGCAACAGACATTTGTCACCAGCTGTTTGATGCCTCAGGAATGATAACTAGATAAGTAGCCTACTTTGCATCTGGGACCAGTCTAAGACCTGTTTCCTGACTAGGTAGTGTTATATCATGCCAAAGTCTTCCTCACTTCTTCTCTCCACCAATTAACAACCACCACCAAAATAACCAAACTTTTAAAAATAATTCTGGTACTCTATATGTATAAATAGGATCTAGGTCTGCTACACCCACTTCTACCTGGACAGCTCTTCTATTAGTTTCATATTTCACATGAGATTTTGTTTGCAAAAAAGGTGTGTGTTTGTATATGTGTGTGTTTGCCTTAAAAAATATTTAGAATAACTAATCTGGTTCAAAGTCCTCACTTTAGAGATGTATATAAACTAAACCTCAGAGAAGAAAAGAGTCTGGCCCAAGAACATACTGTGTACATCAGCCTTCCGAAGCCAGGTGAATCAACTTCCAGCATAGGATACAAGCCAAGTATTATGTTCATTTTGGCTTATTTTCCTAGTCTCACATACCAAGAGCCCAAGATATAAAACCAGACTTTGGGAGAAAGAACTTTTTAGTTTTTTGAGACTGGATCTCTCTGTCACCCAGCATCAAACTCCTGCATTCCTCTTAAGTAGCTAGGACTATAGGCATGTGCCTATCATGCTTGCCTACCTTTTCTTCTTTTTTATTTATTTATTTTTTTATGAGATGAAGCTCTTGCTACATTGCTGGTCTCAAATCCTTGGCCTCAAACGATCTTGGGTAGCTGGATTACAGATGTGAGCCACAATGTCCCGCTTCATGATGAAGAACCCTTAAATTCCTAGTTCCAAGTAATTATTTAAATGCATTTAGAGGCTGTATATGGATTGTCGACAGCTGAGAGAATTGATTTTCTTCCAATTCAAGGAAAAAAAAAAAAAAAGAAAACCTTTCAACATTTCAATAACAGGTTTTAGGTTCAGAGGGTATCTAACCATGGCCTGAGGCTGGTTATGAACACGTATCTATGAGATGTCTTGGGAAACACATTAAATACACAAACACTAATGAAAACTGATGAGCAGAGAAAAGTTCTGTGCATATTTTTTGTGATATCCATCGCCACAGGTAAGCGTTAATAGCCAGCTGAATGCCATAGTTGGACACACCTGCAGGGCTTCAAGGCCCCAAAATGGCACCTTCTTTCCTTCTTCTAAGTGACTGTCACTAATATTTGAAGGCTGGGTGGTTTATGGGAATGGAAGAAGATGGAAATGACGTTGGGGCACTGTAGATGTTTAGGAGACTGATGATTTCACTGTTATAAGAACAAACAGCTGCTAAGATTCTGAACATAGATATGAAAATTTCAGGAGCTTGTAGGCTTTCCTCAAGGTGGGCTAGGGAGACGTTCATTAACTAAACTCTAGACAGCTTTCAAATGAGATCAAGATCATAGTTTTCTTCCATTCTATTAAATAAACCTATTAAAGCTTACTCCTCTGAATCTCAGTTTCTTAATCTCCAAAATGGGGATAATAATATCTACCATATAGAATTATCATGATCGTTCAATAGAAAGATGTAAGTTTCTTTGACCCGTTTTTGGAATAGCAACATGCAGTTCATAAAGTAACAATAGCTAACACTCAGCTAACACAGAATGTACTAGGTATATTCTACTAATATTACTCATATTTATTCATTTAATATTCAAGATAAATCTTCGAGGATTATTATGATCCCCACTTTATACATAAGAAAAATGAAGCTTAAGAAAGTTAAATTACTTGCCTAAGATCATACTGATTAAAACTGATAGATCTGGGATTCAAGATAGGTAGTCTGACTCCATATACTGTTCATTTAACCATTATAGTGAAGTGTGTCTAAGTAAGCAGTAGATTTAATTGTTGTTATTAATGAGGTCATCACTAGAAAGGAGAGAAACAAATGTAGTGGCTTGGAAAGCCTCACAAATCCTCTCCAGTATGGCAGTCCTACTGAGTTGGTTCAGAACACAGAAATGCCTGATGGTTCCTTTCAAAATGGCTCCTGCTGACAGAATGCCAGATCCCCACACTTTGCTCTTTGGCATTAATTAAAACAAAGGAGTTAATCAAGATAAACTTCCACACCTGCCCGGCACCAGCCTGGAAGTTTATCATGTCTAAATATGTTTCTCATGCATTTACTGCAAATTAGTTTCTGAAAGTGAATTTCAAGGTCTAGTGATTCTGAGGTTCCCTAACTCCATTTTCATTAAGTTTTCACAAATGATCTACTGTTGCATTATTCTTTTATAGTGCAGATTTAAAGCCCCACTATGAAAAGCAATTATGCTGTCAGAAAAGTGTATTTTGACTTATTAAAAAATCTGAAAGGTTTCAGAAAACTATTTATTTAGGTTCTCATCAAGAGGGCTTTTTGACAGTCATCAGAAAGAAAGCACTTTTCAGTTTCATACTATATGGAGTGGCCTAAGAAGGTCTTTCCTTTCCACAGTGTGTATGTGGTACAGTGGAACAAACACAGTGCAGGGCATTAAGAGGTCTTGAGTGCTACTTCCAGAAGAAAAGCCTTGGGCCCCTCTGTCTTCATCTGAAAAAATAAAGACATTGGACACAGTAAATCCTAGAGTAACAGGTGTACAGAGATTCTATGATTAGAGTTGTTTGTATCAAACAGTATTTTTCAGGGATGGTGCTAACAGGTGCATATCAAACACTGAGAGGCAGGGTACATTATTATCATTTTATGCATGAGGAAAATAAAGCTTTAAAAGGTTACATGACTTATCCAAGATCAGTAGAAGCTATATTTGGGATATGAACCCCTAGTCTATGATATACACATAATGGAATACTATTGAGGAAAAAAAAAACAGAAAGAACCTCTGATATATTCAACAATAGGGAGGGTTGACTAAAAGATGTCAGATATAGAAGAGTTAATCTTCTATGACTCTATTTGTAAGAAGTATTTATGTCAAGTTCAAGAACAGACAAAACTAATCTATGGAAATAAAAACAAAAGTGGTTGCCTATGGAGGGGTGAAGAGGGACTAAAAGCAGCCACAAGTGAACTTTCTGAGTTGTTAAAAATATTATAAATCTTGACTGGGATGGTAGCATAGGCATATACATTATCAAAACCCATGGAATCCAATGTTCAAGTTCAGTGCATTTCACTGTTCATGAGCCTCAAAAGGAAGTGTGTATGGCTAGTAGGCAGTTTGTTTGGCTTGTGAGCCCCATGCACAGAAACCTACATGTAAAGACTCTGCTCCTCCAATACGGGTAATGCTGGACAGTGGGCCCATATTCTGAAAACCTAGAAGCCAGGGCTAATAATCATCTCTGCCTGGTGTTTCTCCACCTATAAGGACTTCTCATGCTGGGGAAAACCTCTACACTGAGAGAACGATTAAGGCTTAGGTTTATGCTTTCTTCTTGAATGACCCTGGTTTAGTCACTCTCTTTCTTGGACACATTTCCTCATTTTAAATTAAAAGGTTCAGATCTAGTAGTCTACAAGATCCTTTCTAGCTCTAACTCTCATTTTTTTTTTCATGGTAAGTCCCCATTCCAAGTAACTTTCATTATGGAAAACTAGACAGAGTTGGAGGGAAGAAGAACCTAAAGAGAGATGGTCCAGTTGGAGAATATAGATTTAGTTCATTCACATCTTCTCATAGAGTCTTTATAAGTGAAATAGTGAAATAGTATAAAGTGTGAGATAGTCAGGAGGATGAGGATTCAGATAAAGTTCCAGTCCATGGTCAGGATCAGGGCTAGACTGTGTCTTACTGTTAGCTTATTTTTGCATGCCTGCGCTGCTCTAGGCACTGTCTAGTATCCTCTATAGATAGTCCCTCAGTTCATTCTCACAATCCTGTGAGGTAGGCATAATTTTATAGGTGAAGGAAGGTTAAATTACTTGCTTGAGGTTTCCTATAGCATACCTGGAATGTGATTTATAAATCTCTACTGTGAACCATTATTTGAACATGTAGTGCTGGCCTGCAGTTAGCCTATGGGTCAGGGTGCAGTCCAAAGCCAAGTCTATGACCAAGAGTAGTGATTATTACAAGATGGGACTTGGAAAGACTTATTCCTTTTTTGACAGATATTACTTTTGAAACTAAAGCATCATGGATCAAAAGAAAAATAAATTCTAGATTGGAAGGAAAAGTGAACTAATTTTGCTTCTACTGTTTGTTATGCAGTAAAAGGCTACAGTAGTATCAATTAGAAGATTCTTACTTAATGTGGCCCTAAAATACACCATTTGAGGAAAGTATTACCAAGCTCACATAAACCAAGTGACTAACTCAAAGTTGCCAAATTGAAAATATTTTCTTGAGCACCTAATTTTATCTCTAGTCCGTGTGTGTGTGTATGTGTGTGTGTTGGGAAATATGTACAAGAAAATAAAAGTTATAGTATAGTGCTTGAGAAGTATTCAAGCAAATTATTTTCTTCAAATTTTTATAGATAGGATAAAAAATTCACTATGTTGTTGTGGTGATATTTCCATAATTATTCAGGGCTATAATTTCAAAATGCCAAGCTATCTATTTAAATATAGCATAGAAAATAAAGCACAGATAAAGTTATCTTTGTAATATATTTGGATCTATTTCCTGGCTAAATAACTATAGAAATATCAGATTTTGGAGTGAATTGCCCTATTGCAGCCTTTTCTAACTTCCTAGTAAGACATACAGAAAAGACAAAGAAATAACAACAACTTATAATATCCATAATTAGAATGATAATCTATTGCCAAAAATTGGGAGATACTTCTATAAGCTCTTAATATTACCAGAGCTGGGCTAAATAAATCAGTGGCCCACTTGTTCTTTGCCTCGAGAAATAGAACAGGATCTTGTACCAAAAGAACATAGGGAAAAATCCACTTCATTCCTAGACCACTATCTAGGGAAAGAGGGGGTTGTAACAGCCAGAAAACCAGCAGCAAGTCTTCTACTTCATGAGCATTACTGTTTGAGACAGAATACTTTTTTCCTCAACTCCTACCCAATACTTTCTCCCTTTAAACACAACTTATCATATCATTCAATGACTTCAACTCCCAGAAAATATCAAGGCAAGAAATCACAAGCCTTCATAATGGTGTATTGCACCTAGGAACTGTCATCTTCGCCTTATAAAATAATATAGTCGAGCATGGAAAACAAGAAACACTATTGCAGTGTCTGTTAGAGATGGCAGCTTTGCGTTCTTGGGTGCTTGTTTATTGAATGTGCTCCAGGGAAAAAGTAATGCAGGTCAGAAAATATTTTATCTTGGTTCTATTATAGGTGAGGTGTGTTAGTTCAGGTGTTCTGAGAATATGATATCAAAAACAGTCCATAAGTGTAATAAATTTACTTGGGGAAATGCCTGTGAGAGAAAATGGGGATTGATCTGTGGGAGGTTGGGATTTGCTGTCAGATATGATGTAGGTACTTAAGGTGTGATCTTGACTGAAGGATTAAGGGAAAAAGAAAGGAAGCTTAGGTTGAAGTATTTTAGACTGTAGTGCAGTTCTAAGGAAAGATTGACAAGGAGATAGGGAATCTTAGAGGAGGAGCACTCTGATGGCTGCCACACTGGGAATGGGTCTGGTAGGAGTGTACAACTTAGCCTGCTGTTACAGACCTGAGGAAGAGATATGAACATAGCGATGAGAAATGCCACAACCTGTATATCATTCATAAACCCTGGGTAGATCACTATAAATTTTATTTTTTAAAAAGTTTGGTACAGGGAAAATTTATTAGCCAAGCCCAGATTGAGTCTATGGACATTCTTACCACTTCTCCGTTTAACTCTCCTATTTGGCCAGGGGAGTATATGAATAATCTTGTAGAATGACTATAAAATATGATAAATTTAAGTAGGTGGTGATTATAATTGCAATTATTACAGATGTGACATATTTACTGGCTAATATTAATATAATTACAATTCCTGACATATTGTATAAAGTATCAATCTGTCAAGCACTTTTCTCTCTATCAGTTTTCCAAGGCCACAAGAAACAGTTAGATTCTAGCTGATAAGAACAATAGTATACCATCCCTGTCTTTTTTGAAGGTCATCTTCAATCCTCTTGCTTTTTATCATAATCTGGTCTACAAAGATCTTAATCATCTTGAAATCCTATAGATCATCCCAATTGCACACTATATTGATAACTATGTAATTATAAGTAGGGAGTTGTAAGTTCTTTAGATGTTTTAGAAGACCCAGAATATGACAGAGATGATATCAGAAAGTGAGAGATGAATCTCATAAAATTCCCAGAACCTACCATTTTAGAGAAATTTCAAAATGTCTGACCATGTTATCAATAGAATATTCTGTCCAAAGTAAAAGAGGAGTTACTACATTTCATACTATAAACAAAAAAATCACAATGGTATGTGGGCCTGTCTGGATTTTGGAGGCAACATATGTCATATTTGACTGCTTTGATGTTGTCCTTTTACTGAATAATCTGTAATTCTTCCAATCTGAGGTAATGCCCACAGCAAGAGAAAGTTCTACAATACATCCAGACTTGAGTGAAAGTTGCTCTGGAATTTGGACCTTATGATCCAGGAGATATCAAATTACTGTGGTGAATAGGATGCCTATGAATCCTCTGGAAAGCTCCAGCAGGAAAATCACTGAGAAGATCCCTAGAGTTAAGAGAAAACCATCTTAATGATCTTCTTGTGATAAATAACTCCAAGTTGGTAGTAAACTCCAATAGAGTAAACACCTGGCTCTGGGGGAGCAAGTGATCGTGTGTTGTCCATAATGAACTGGGCATAATATGACCCACCAAGCCATAACCTGGAGCATACTACCCGCCAGGTGAAAATAATGTAAGTAGGACAAAGGTATATAAGGTTCTAGTAGATTTTTAAGGCATAAGTAAGTTGTATGAATAGGTGGTTTGGATTCCTAGAGCATTTATTCCTATAGAACTAGCATTATTCTCCAGTTCACCCTATCGCAGCGGTTCTCAACCTTCCTAATTGTTGCATTGCTGTAAATGGAACAAAGGGGTTGTGACCCACAGGTTGAGAACTGCTGCACTATGGCCTTACAAGAAATTATGTTAGACTGATTGAAGAATAAAAAATATGTATGGGATGCTGGCATCAACCAAAAGCAAATTGCTACATTTTACAGTCTCTAAATCAGGGTATCTCAGAAAGACAACACTAAAGAGAAATCCTTCAAGTAGTCACAACTTCAAATAGCACATTTGGTATCCACTTTGTTTAAACAGAAAGATGGCTAGAAGGACAAGTCTTCACTGATATAGGCTAATGGTTTGGCTATCAGTGGTTCTCAACCTTCCTAATGCTGCAATGTATTTACATTGTTAAAAAGGGTCGTGACCCACAGGTTGAGAACCGCTGGGCTAGATGATTGGAGACTTGGAATGAATGGGATTGGACAACTGCTATCAAGGATCTCTCAGAAACAAGTATGATAATGGAATAACTGAGATGGGAAGAGTGTGCACATTCTATATGCTATGTAAATGCTTACTAAAGAACTACAGAAGATATTCCCAACACTCAGGATGATAATACATTTCTTGGATGAAAGCTAGCCTTTTTAGCTACTTCTTGCTTGATAGGCAAATATACAAGAGGCCATGGCAGCAAAGATGGAGCTATCTAGGGCTGGACAACATGCACTTTTCCTGAGTATCTATAGCATGGTAGTAGAGCTCAATACTGATTCTCTGTACAGACCCCTTCCATAATGAAGGGGCAGTGACTTGTCCTCACTGGAGTGAACATTTATTATGTATTTGAATTTTCCTTTTATACACTTCTTCTGGCATCATCACTCATTAATTCATAGAACACCTATTCACCTGTTGTATCCAACACAGCATTATTTCTGACAAAGCAATTCAGTTTGCTGCAAAGATATAGCTATGATTGGCTTATACATATAATATTTATTGGTCTTAATATATGCCTCATTTCCTAGAAGCAGTTGGCCTGATAGATTTGTGGACTGGTTTAATAAAGTCTCTGTTTCAGTTCCAGTTGGAAAATTGAAAATTTGGTGTTTTCTTTAAAATATCATATATGCTTTAAAACAGGGGCTAACACAATGGTATTTATTACACAACAAAAAATAAAGGCATCTGAGAATCTGTGAGGAAATGATATCAACTTCTCTCATATTATACCTAAAAACCTATTTGAAGGAGGCACAGCTTTGTGCTTTTCTGTGCTAGGAGGTCTTCTTTCCTCAGGGAACACAAAAATGGTCCTACTGAAGTGGAATCTAAGGCTACTCTGGTCATTTCCCATTTCTCATTCTACTGAGCCAACAGGCAAAGATTTGTGCTGCATATTGGTTGGGGTGACTGATTTCCATATTAAGGGGAATTGTATATTAAGGGATTCCCATATTAAGGGGAGTTGGTGTAATATACATGGGAGGAAGAAGAACTAGCCTGGAATCCGGAGGATTCTTTAGAGAGCCTTTTAATAATTTCTGGCCCAATAATAAGAGTCAATGAAAAAGTAAAGCAACCCAAGAAAGGTTTTCTAAGTATGTATACTTTTTAGAAACAAACTCATCACCCAACTGAGTAAAGAACACCAAAAAAGCCGAGGTATTTCCTGAAGGCAAAGGGCAAATGAAATAGGTAATGAAGAAAGGAAGTTATAAGTATAATTATACCCTTATGACATGTTCAGAAATAAGTACTGTAGCAAATAGAATTCTTTTCTTCTTTGCTGGGTAGAGTGCGCATATGGTGGAAGGGGAAATTTATTTCTTCCTCCTTCTTCCTTTTCCCTTAATATTCGACATAAAGTTTATTGTTGGTGGTTCCCTTTACAAGTTAGCTTTTAGATTACATATAATTTGAGTGGAACTGTGACTAAAAGCCAGAGATGGATCACAAGATGTCATCTAGAGATGGACACGGTACCCAATGGAATTCTGTGTCCTTTACTTTTGAAAAGATGTTGAGAACATCTTTATGATATGAAAAGCATAATAATAGTTGCATCTTAAAAGGTGTAAACATAAAGCTGACACAGTTTATTATAAAGAAGGTCAAATATATATAGTAGAGTGTGTATAGATAAATACCCAGAGAGAGAGACTGTGCCAGTTACTTGGCCTATTTTCTCTCAGTTCCCAATATGCTCTTTTATACTCTATCATACGACATTGCAATCTATATTTCCCAGATCTCTTTCTTATCTGGCTTCCAGTTAGGTTCTGCCAATAACTGAAGAGAAACTGGAAGGCAGGAAGAGGAAGGAAGAGACTGCTTTTCTTTTTCTTTCTTTTTTTTTTTTTTGCAGTTTTTGGCCGGGTCTGGGTTTGAACCCGCCACCTCCAGCATACGGGGCCGGTGCCCTACTCGCAGAACCTTTTCTCTCTCTTTCTTTCTTTCTTTCTTTCCTTCTCTCTCTCTCTCTCTCTTTCTTGCTTTCTTTCTTTCTTTTGTTCTTTCTCCCTCTCTCTCTTTCTTTCTTTTTTTTTTTTTTTGGTTGCAGTTTTTGGCCAGTGCTGGGTTTGAACCGCCACCTCTGTTATATGGGACCAGCACCCTACTCCTTGAGCCACAGATACCACTCGGAAGAGACTGCCTTTCTGCTTTTTGTGTTTCTGTCAGTGTAACCTCAGAAGTAGCTATTGGCTCCAGCTTCCAGCTTCTTTTAACACTCATAGAAGCATTTAACTCTTCATGTCCTCTCAGAGGTACCAGCTGCAGATAGTCAATGACCCCTTCTCAGAAGTCTGAGTTCCCTGTGACAGAATTCCTCTGTAAGGTTCTGATGATTCACACTTGTCTCTTTTGCTCCCTACTCCTCCCTGTGACAGCAGTTTGTTGATATTATTGTCTCTGTGTTATCTCAGGGTTCTCTTTTTGCTCTTTTAGCCCTCCAATCTGGTAACAATTTCCATATACCAAGTCACTTCTGTTGTAATACTTAGTGTACTTTTGTTTTCCTAAACAATCCCAACTGAACTAGTCACATGGAAATTCATCTTCTAAACAAACTCTCAAAAGTCATAGGCAAGGCAATGGATAAATTGCATTAATTAATAGCTCCAATGTTTTCAACCTCTAAAATAAACTTGGTTTTATTTTAAGATAAAGAGCAAAAGAACCCAAGTTATCTGTGCACTCAAGATATTAAATATCTGACAGTAAACACTGATAGCAAATCTGTGCCATTTGCAGGTAGAGATGTTTGTGTGAGGTCTATTTAGATTCACATCAAAGTAATTTAATCCTGGTTAGCAAAAGCTAGAAAACATAATGACTTTTCCTTTCCCCTGATACCAGTGTTCTGAGTACTTCTAAATTCAAATGCTAAATTCCAATTGGACCTACAATGAATCCTTTTGCTAAGTGTGTGTATAAATATATATTTAACTTTAAATTAGTACCTCTATTTTCTTTAATCCACTGACATCTACCCTAAAACTGTGATTTTTAAATCTTGTTACATAGACAATCTTAAAACATATTTCATTAGTTCATTTTATTCACAATTTCGGCAAATGCATATTGTGTACCTACTATGTTTTGAGGACTGTCCTAAGGAATGGCAATATAGCAAAACCAGACATGTTCCCTACACTCAGAAGCTTATGATCTACTAAGGAGACAGATATTAATGAAAAAATCACACATGTAGTTGAAAATTCAGTAGTGATAACAGCTAAAGTACACGATAATTAATGGTGAGGTATACAATATATAAGAACCTGTAACAGAGATTTGGATAGGATGGGATAAAGGGAAGCAGAAAAAAAACTTAAGAAGAATGAGAGGCTACTGAAGTATTTTTAAATTGGGGGGATCTTAGATAATCAAATGTGTATTAGATTTACTGAAGAGGATAGGTTTTATTAAATTAGTACAGGCAGGGCTAATAATGTAAGGAAAGCACTAGATTATATTCACAAGACAAATAATCTGGATTAATAAAATTGTTACTATTTTATTGGTTATAAAGATTTGTCTAAAAATTATAAATGTTGATTATGGTGCTTCCCAATTTTGTATACAATGGAGTTCTCATCAATTAATTTTGTATGTAATAGTTATCTCCGAAACATATAACTGTAGTACAATAGATGATTAGTTATAAAGCAAATAAAAGTATTATATCTATTTTTTTCCTCTCTTTCAACTAAGCTGAACTTAGCTCTATCATACTTTCTCAAGGTAGTTTCTAAATATAAGTGCAATAGTGGGCAACTTCTTCTCCCCATCCATTCCTTGAAAAATGCCAAGATGGTGCTTTTCTGTTTTAGCTATTGTTTTCCTCTAATTACATTCAACTTTAATGGCTATAGGAGCTAAAAATATAGCATGAAGAGGAGATGTGAGAGCATTTAGTAAAGGTGCTGAATAGATGCTGCCCTCTGAAATCACTTTTTAAATTGGCCTGATGCTCAATATGGAAAAATTCCCAACAATTTCCAATAGATTGTCATAAAATAGATAGACAGATTGCTGCCAAACAAAATCCATGGGACTGACAGTTAATGTAATATAATCATAGAATTATAGATTTAAGGAACAACAGAAACTTGGAACTTTAGAATTGTAAAACAAAACACACATTTAAAAAAATGTACAGAGAATTGCTACAATTGCTGGGCAAGATGGTGGATCTGTAGTCCCAGCTACTTGGGAGACTGAGGTGGGAGGATTGTTTCAGCCCAGGAGTTTAAGGCCAGCCTGGGCAACATGGTGAAATTCCATCTTTAAAAAAAAACAAAAAACAAAGAATAAAATAACAACAACAAAACCCACAAAAGATAGGTGGTGACTGGCATTCATATCTAGAAAAGAAAAAAATAGAGACTGTTGAAAGTAATTTTGAAGTCTATCTTCTTTTTTTTTTTTAATAATTTTATTGAATCATAATTATGTACATTGGTGCAATCACAGGGCACGATTCATATACATTCAGAAATATTTTGATCATACTGTTACAGATATCCTTCATGGCATTTCCTCGATCACTATATAAAG
>CAUYON010093782.1:0-33756 GCA_963573935.1 Arctocebus calabarensis | reverse complement strand
CCAACTGGCTGGATGCAACCGAAGTTTGTCTTGCTCATTCAGCATGGCCAGCTTGAGTTAATAGGAAGAGTCATGGGACTCAGGAACCCAGTCTGCTGAAGGCTTCATCTGGACATGCTCTCCACAGAAGGAAACCCAGATGGAAGGGAGCCTCCCCGTAGAAGTGACTAATATCTGTTTTATTGGGCAAAGATGGGCACATGGCTGCATCAGGTAAAGACAAGGGTGGGGAATTGTAATCCTACCATGTGCTACAAAATGGAGAGGTAGAAATACTTAAGAATGGTGTAGATGGTTAACATTTCCTGCACAGTTACTGTACTCCGTCAGACACTTTAGAGGCACTGTCTCCTTTAGCTCTGTCTACAATCGTTAAGATTTTTCAAGTGAGGAAATAGAATTAGACTCTCTCTCAAACCTTTGTTTCAAAACTTTCAAACTCACAGAACAATTGAAATAGTACAAGGAACAGTTGTGTACCTTCCACATAATTTCACCATTTGTTAACCCTTGCTGCATTTTCTTGCTTTCTCTCCTAATGTACCTACTTACAGACACAAACACACATACTTTTTTTCTTGTTTTGAGACAGTCTCGCTCTGTTCCCCAGGCTAGAGTGCCATGGCTTCTGCCTGAGGAAGGAAAAATAAATCTAATACTTCCTGGTGGTCCTAAAAATACAGCTGCAGAAGAACTCAGCCTTCAAAGATAAACACACAAACAAAAAATACTTCAAAAAATACTAAACAGAAACAACCTTGAATAGACTATACAACAAATAATACCACTCTAGTTTCTTTAAAAATACAATCATTAGCTTTTTATGAATTTTTTGCCTGCTAGCTAAAAATTTTCCCATGACCTAACATTTATAGTTGTAACCGAGTATGTCTTGCCAGAAAAGTATAAAAGAGCTTTGTGGGAACGCCTTTGGGGTGGGGGTGGGGGGGAGGACGGAGGGGCTCGTTACTTTAAGGCTGATGGCCTGCTGAGTTTCCCCGCCAACAAGTAAAATTCCTTCCCTTATCATCTTTGGTAAAAGTCTATTAGTTTCAATTCGCCAGTTTTGCGACATTTCTGGTTCCCTGACCAGGAAGCGAGCAGGTGGATTAGGACCAAGAGATTCTGGGGACTTCCCCACGCCGAGCGCAGCACCCCTGTGTGGTTTGCCGGTGCCCCGACTAAGGCTCTTCCCGGAGGGCGCTCCGGTGTAGGTGAGACCGAGGGGGATCTCCGAGGGCGGTGGCGAAGTCTCCAGGTGTCCTCCGAGGCGAGAACTCACCAAAAGGGGAACGAGCCAGGCCAGTGCAGCTGGGAAGCGCGTCTGGGCTTAGGTAAGGAGAACTGGATTTAAAAGGGTAAAATACTGGGAAAGCCCACGTCTAAGAGTAAAAGCGGAGGAAGCCTCAGTAAGAGGGGCAAAAAGGAACCGGAGGGATCGGCCTCCTGGAGCAGGAGCCTCTAACACCAGGGACTGGGAGAGGCGCGGCCGGCGGCGGCCCGAGAGTTCTGCAGCCCCGCCCCCCCGTACCCCCACCCCCCGCACCCCAGTCTGTCCGCGCCGCGGTCTAAAATAACCCCCCTAAGGTTAATGATCCTACATTTTCAAAAAGGCCTAATCGGGGACTCTGGAGTTACTATGAACCCTAAAAGGTAAGAACGCTTTATAAGCTAAAATAGCCATCCTTTGGAGTGGCTGGCCATCAGAGGGGGTTGGGATGGAGGGCTGGTAAGAAGGGAGGAGAGAGAAGAGTGACCGGGAGGCCTGGACGCCCTGGCCAGTTCACAGACGGGGAAACTTGGTTGACACTTGTCCTGGAGCCACCTCTGGGGCTCAGAAGGCGGCAGGTGATCACGGGCAGAGCTCTCCCCTGGGGCCTGCGCCGGGAGCCGCCGCTGGACCCGGCAGGTTGCGGAGGTGCCGACCGCGTCCCCGGCTCCCGCTGGAGCAGAAAGGGGATGGAGCGGCCACAGACTAGAGGTCCCGAAGACGCTGCTATAGAGGCAGAAGGCGAAGATGAGAGATACCAGAGACACCCCACCACCACACACACACACACACACACACACACACACACTCCAAAAAGACGAGGGTGCCATATGAAGAAAACTAAGCCACTCGAAAAATAAATGTCCACTAGCTGCAGATAGAAAAATAAATAAAACCTAGCCCCTCCACGCTCCACCATGCAAAAAACTGCAAGAGGCCCCAGCACTAGGCCTTTTTGACCTAGCCACGCCTTTCAAACTGTACGTATATGTGTGTGTGTGTGTGTGTGTGTGTGTGTGTGTGTCAGAAGGAAACAAAGCAGCCAACAGGAGACCTTGACTTCAGGGAGAGAATCCTCCCTGGCTGTGCACTTCATCTCCCAGTCCGTCCCTGATATTTGACATAAACTCCACGGGCAAAATTCCAAACCTGACCTTCAAAGTTTTGATAACTGGACGGAGATAGACAGGTAGTGGGCCTGGGAGCAAAAAGAAACTTTTCCAATAGTGAATACTACTGTAAAAAAACTTTTCAGGGACAGAGATGTCCCGGAGGCTCAGGCAAGAAGACATCAAAAATACATCCTACTTCCTCTGCAACCGACTGGATCTCTAGAGGGAAAAGCACCAGGGAGTAAAGCTCGTGCCTAGAACTGATAAGCCCCACCCCCCAGCCGACATCCTCCACACCCGCGGAACACCCTCTAAGACTACTTCAGATGTACAGACCCCAGCCTCGGAATAAACTCAACTTCATCACACCAGAATGACTGAGCCTTGGGTAACACTCTCTGATAAACAAAACTGATTTTAATAACACCAGAGCCACTTCCTCTATTCTTCCTAAATTTTAAGACCTCTATTTTCCTCTCCTGTCTCTGTCTTTGAAATAAAAAATAAACTACAACCCCCTATATATTTTCCACAACTTCTCTGCCATTGGGAGATCAAGTTTAATTGCCCTGCTCTACTGTTTGGACAGAATCTTAAGGTAAGTTAAACTTCTAACTTCTTTGATATCACAAACTTTTAGAAAAGTTTACCTGAGACTTTATATACAAGCTTCTTTTTCCTTTTTTCCGATCTCAAGGTTCTTACGTCATGTCTATCGTTAATTATAACCATACTTAAGGAAGAAGAATGAAAAACGATGCTAGCTTTTTTTTTTTTGAAGAGCTCATTAGATGTGCTCCAGAATTCCGTGCAATCTGGATGTGCTCATGATTAGTGTCAATTTACATATTTTAGGAAGAATAGTAAATAGATGGTGCTTGCCACCTCCTTGTTGCATTCACCAGGAGGGACATAATGCCAGTTGGTCCCATTATGGTTCATGCTAAATTTGATCATGTGGTTAAGGTGTGTTCTACCAGATCTCTCCATTCTAAAGGCACTTTCCCCCCTGAGGTTTATGGAGTTGAAGCTGCTCTAAAGCTCAAAGCTCCATTTTTAGGATTAGAAATAAGATCTGGGTGACCCTTTGCTCTCAATGGCTCCATCACACTTCACCTTCCCAAGTCATCACCATCAATATTCTTTTTAATTAACACATAACATGTCCCATATATTATCCTCCTATTCATATACATTTATGTTGCTTTCAATTTTTTACTTTAATTTTGCAAATAAATATTTGTACATGTTTCTATTTCCTTAGAATAGCTTCCTCAATATGGAGGAAGGTATGAACTCCTTAATGGCTTTTGATACCAGAAGGTGCCATTTTGCACTCCTGATAGCAGTGTGGAGGTGTCACAAAGGCAGAAAACTTGCTCTTTTCCCCCAAAAGTTTGCCAAAAATTAACTCACAATTAAGGCTCATTAATAAGCAAAATGTTTATTTACCAATAATGCCAGGTGCATGGGGAGAAACATAAGAGTGATAAGGTAATATTCCAATGAATTTCAGATGTTTTTATATACAAGCCTTTGGAAGGAGGGGGGCCAAATGAGGGATATGTATAGGTGGAATAAATTGTTGCTAGGGAGAGTGACAAAGATGGGGGGGACAGACTAAGTTATAAATTAAAGTTATAAATTAAATTGTGTTTTAAATAATTTGGGCCAGGTCTGCTTGCATTTTTTTTTTTTGCAGTTTTTGTCCAGGACTGGGTTTGATCCTGCCACCTCCGGCATATGGGGCCGGCGCACCACTCCTTTGAGCCACAGGTGCCACCCTTTTTTTTTCTTTTTTTCTGCTTGCATTCTTGATCTTTTTTCCTGCAATATATTGAGATAACAGGGAGAGGAAGGGAAGTCAAATTTCCCTTTTGATCTTTAGATGCATCAAACCAATTTATGTAGATACAGGGAAGCCTCTTCCAAGGGCCTGTTAATCTCTAAGAACCTTTTATTCAAAATATTCTCGATACCAAGTTGTCATATTTTGGAGTGAAATTTCCTGAGCTCCTTCACATACAATACAGTAATTTTTCCTTTTAACTCCTAGACATTTCTGCCATCTTGGGATGTGGGACTACTGAAGGAGTTGAACTCAAATACTTCTTAATTTGTGTGTTATGAAATGGGTTCATTTCTAGTTTTTGTTTCTGTTACTATAGATGATGTTTTCAACTCATTGAGAGTCTGGGTCAAGGAAAAAAGCAATATTCTTTCCAGAAAGAGTTAACATGAATCCACAAGTCTAGTAGTTTTGAGCCAATTTAGGAACCACATTCCTTACCTCTAGGTACATCCATAGTCTAAATGATTTCTCAGCAAAAGCAACATGTTATTAGAGGAAATTTGGTGCTGGAAGAAAAAGAGAAGTAGTTTGGTAGGTCATGTGCGTTTGGTTTCTTAGTCAAGGGTTACATATTAAAGCAAAAAGCCAGCCATCTCCTGTATTCTGAGATACAGTTGGGGAAAGGGCTGCGCAACCCAGGTTATAATTGTTGCTCCCCATCTTCCCAGTCTTGGGGACAACCAAGGGTGTGAATCAATGGAAATGAAGTGTCTTCCCCACCCTTCCCCCCACACACACACACTCTTAGACATTCATAACTGCAAATGTGGATGAAAAATTCCAAACTCGGAAATAATTAGAAGAAGTTTATTCTGAGCCAAATGTGACCATGAGCTGGAGCCATGCTCAAGAGTCTTTTTTTTTTTTTCTATTTTTTTAAACTTTATTCAATTTAATATGAGGGTAGGATATTTAGGTTACATTGTTCTCACTTCCAGGGTAAAGTTCCCTTTGTAGAAGAGCCCCTCCCCCAGGGGGCGTGTTATACACCCTCACCACGTGCACATTAGATGAGATCCCGCCTCATGCCCGCCCTACTTCTGCCATGTGTCCTCTCCCCAACCCCTCCCACTTCCCTCTACCCCGAACTGGACTGTAAGAGTGTTTTATTCTTCCTATGAACATGTAGTTGTTTATATATTTATTTTATATTAGTATGGAGTACATTGGATATTTATTTTTCCATTCTTATGATACTTTTAAGAAGAATGTATTTCAGCTCCATCCAGGTAAATGTAAAGAATGTAAACTCTCCATCTTTTTTAATGGCTGAATAATATGCCACGATATACGTACATCACAGCTTGTTGATCCAGTCATGGGCTGATGGGCATTTAAGTTGCTTCCACGACTTGACAATTATAAATTGAGCTGCAATAAACATTCTAGTGCAAATGTCTTTGAGGTAAAATGATTTTTGTTCTTTCTGGGTAGATACCTAGTAATGGGATTGCAGGGTCAAATGGAAGATCTACTTTTAGATCTTTGAGGATTCTCCATACTTCTCTCCAAAAAGGCTGTATTAGATTGCAATTCCAGCACCAGTGTAGAAGTGTTCCCTTCTCTCCACAACCACGTCAGCATCTGGTGGTTTGGGACTTTATGATGTGGGCTAATCTTGCTGGGGTTAGGTGCTATCTTAGAGTGGTCTTATTTTGTTTTGTTTTGTTTTGTTTTTGAGAAAAAAGACTTCCTCAAACTCTTAGGCTTAAGCAATTCTCTTGCCTCAGCCTCTCAAATAGCTGGGAATATAGGCACCTGCCACAACGCCTGGCTATTTTTGTTGTTGTTGCAGTTGTCATGGTTGTTTTAGCTGGCTTCAAACCCACCAGCCTCGGTATATGAGGCCTACCCACTGAGCTACGGGTGCCACCCTTAGAGTGGTTTTGATTTGCGTTTCCCTGATGATTGAAAACAAGGCATGCTCAAGAGTCTTCAGCAAGTAGACTTGCTGTATGAGGGGTTACAGTTTGGTTTTATACATTTCAGGGGGAAAGGAATTACAGGTAAAGTCATGGAATGCATACATTGGTTTGGCTAAAAAGACAGATCATCTTAAGGCAGTGGCTTACAAGTCATGAGTTCAGGGATTCTGTGGTTGACAATTTGCTGGAGAGTTAGGCCTTGTCTCAAAGATCAGGAGTTAGTGGAGAGGATTGCCTAAGTTAAGGTAAGGGTCTTGGTATCTTTCATGTGATGCTATAGCAGAATTGGGGGGAGCAGAAGTAAACCACATTATATTGGGTTAATATACTCTGTATAGTGAGATTTTTACTATTTGTAAGCAAAGGTGTTACTCGCCAGCCCCCTTAGAAAGGAATTTGGGGCAGAAGAAAAAGGTCAAAGTTCAGTCCTCACAGACACATAGTGTAGTCTTCCAAAATAGATATATAATTATATATATTTTATATACACATAGGCAAAATTTTGTGTATGGCAGTAAGCAGCCAAAAAATAAAAAAAATAATCAAAATAATTATCAGCAACATTTAAGAGAAGACTTCCCCACTGGCCTGGGTTTGGGCAGGGGGAGTTTGAGTGGGTCCTACAGATTGGAGGATTCCAGGACGGAAGAGAGTGAAGCAGACCAGAGTATTTCTTCTGCTTTGTCCCCAGACCTCCTCTCAAGACAGCCTGCTCTGCTCAGCTCCTTGGTCAGGCTCCTATAACCTCTCCCACCCTCTTAGGCCTGTGGGTTCCCAGACCATCCTTGTTGCTCCCTGCTGCACCCCGCCATGTTTACGATTAGTCTTCCTGTTATCCACATCCATACAATATGCTGGAATTATCCTAATCTGAGTGTTAGATCTTGATACCCTCTCTCTTAGAGGATTTGTTTAAAGTTTGGTTAGAGGACATTTCTTCTTTACAGAACTGAAACCATCATTATAGGATTTCTGAACATCTCACCAAAGAGGACTGGTCTGTCTACTTTCTTTCCCACTGAAATGATTTGCTGCTATTTTGTTTCAGCTATGTTATTCTATTTTACTGTTGTTATTATTTTTTTTTTTTCAGTGCATGCAAAGAAAGTTTTATTGGGACACAGCCACATTAATTCATTTATACATTATTTACGGATGCTTCAGTGCTATGATGGCAAAGTTGAGTAGTTGGGACAGAGACCATATGGCCTGCAAAGCCCAAGATGTTACCCACCGTCCATCCCTCTCACAGAAAATGTGTGCCAACCACCAGCTATGGTGAACAAATGGCCAGAAAAAAAAGACTATTCATGCCACAAGACTGGACACTCTGAGAAAAGTTTTCAAATCAGAGTTTAAAAAGCTACATGACACCTCTGATTACATAATAGAAATCAAATGGAACCAGATTTACCCTCCTACTTCAGGAATATACATTAGAGAACTGTTTTCAGACATTATATACCAGAGACAGCACAGGATTACAATCCTGATGGAAGGGAAACAATAAGGTACGTCTTAAGACTGCCCTGGCTTCTTATCTAGACGCATATTCCAGACTATAAAGGAGTGGGGGATTCCAAGCTGGGCACAAACGTTTCCCTGAGAGGAAAAGACAGACATTAGACATCAGAACATTTAAAGCATCCAAGTTTTCAGGACAAAATTCTGGAAGAGTAAGAGCCGCACAAAACGAACTCCAAAAGCATGCATAGGGGCATTTTACTCTTGGCTGAATATTAAGATACACATATATAGGGTCAAACTCTAAGAGGTTGGGCAAAGAATGACCCAGGAGCTGTGAAAAGAACAGGTGCCCATAGCTCACATGGAACTGGGAACTAACTGACTTAGCATAAGCCAAATTGGAGAGTCCTTATCAGTTACTTAGGGCATTCAGTAGAGACCCCAAAAGGGCTGTTTCTTAGTAGAAGAGTTAAACTACTCTGGGAAAAAATGCTACCTGAGACTGCATTAAATTTAAAAAGAAGACTTGAAAGGTTAAAACTGATATGTAGTTAAGTTAATTAACTGAATACCACAACCAACCCCAAAATTCTTTATATGAAAACAAAAAAATTTAGACACCCAACAACATAAAATATACAATGTCCAGCATCTAATTAAAACTTACTCAACAAGTAAAAAACCAAGAAGATGTAACCCATAGTTAGAGAAAATTTAGTCAATAGAAATAAATCCAAAAATCAGAGATAACTAGATCTGCAAATACATTAAAATGCTGATTGTAACAATGATCAAATATTCAAAGCAGGCTTTCTCAACCAGGGAGGGTATCCTGAGAAAATTGAGCCCCATGGAAAGCTGAGTGTCCATTTTATGAATTCTCCCAGGAATAAGACACAGCTAGTACCATTCTAGATGCCTGGGTGAGAAGTTAACCATAACACACAACAGATAAGCCATTAGGGCTCAAGTCTCTAGGAACTCAGCTGAGATGGGCTGCTTAAAAAGAATCCATTAACATACTGAGGAGAGAAATACAGACAAAAAAAAGATCCCAATAAAATTTCTAGAGAATAAAACAAAATAAAAATTTTGTTTTTAGGCTAAAATAAAAATTCACTGGATAAGATTAATAATAGATTAAATAACTGCAAAAGAAAAGGGTATGGAACTTTAAGATGTACCAACAAAAATAATTCAAAGTAAAGCATGAAGAAAAAAGTAAATTGAGATAAACTTTCAAGGGCTTTCTGTTAAATCTCAATGTTATGTAAGCAACATTTTCTTGTTACCTGCAGCTACCTGTGACAAAACATTTTCTTTCCCAAATCAAGGTATTACACCAAGAATATGTTAGTACCATGGTATTAAAAGCCACAGGATAAAGGTGGTATTCCTAGGCAGTAATTTTACTAGAATACTTGAAAGGAAAGGTACTTCTATATCCATGTCATTATGAAGTAGAGTGTGAAATTCTATTATTTTTATTAGCTTTCAGATAAATGTATTGTGCGGTTTGCTTCAGCTGTGTCGGGCTTCATCCTCAGAGGGGTTTTGTGTATCTATTCACCTTCCCCTCTCATTAGGCTCTTTGCTAGGAGGACTTCACAGAAAAAGTTTAAGAAATGACAACTTATGGAAACACTCAAGATATCACTAAGAACGCCAAATTGTTTCACATCAACTTCCTGCTGAATGATCAATGTGGACTTTTAGATTCAAACCCTAGAGCACTGTTGAGAGAAGGCATAGAGCTACTAAATTAGTTTTAGCTAACATTTGTTCCCTCTAGAAAACACTAAAACAAAGTGAGTAACTGAGCATCATTTTGTGATAACAGATCAATTTTAATTCTAGCACCTGAAGCTATACAAGGGTATGCTTTATAAACTTCATGGGACTGTTGTACACATTCAATAAAGTGACAACTGTGCAATATCACTTAGTATCTGAGAATCAAGAACATACTTTTGAATTGTTTAAACACAATCCACAGAATTAAAAGCAAAATCAGAAGCCATCCACAGTTATACTAATTGTCAATTATAAGCTTTACACACTTAATACTTGATGTAACAGTCAATATCTATTAGGGGATACTGAAAGTGATTTCAGAGTCCATCCTGTTGTACTCTATTGGGGAGGTTTCTTGAGTAGATACGTGACTGGCCAAAGGTGGGTACAACCAGGACCAGACCAGCGAATAGAAGTTCTACCACAGTTTCTGCTTTTTTTTCCTTTGTCAGTTAAAAGTGAAGAGTGAGAATTAAATACGTATCTTTACATATACACAAGGTATGCTGTGAAAGCATATTTGCTTACAAACATATAAAAATACTTGTTAACTAGTTTGATAAGAAAATAATGTATAAAAGTATATAGCAAAAACATTAATCATCTCTGACCCTGGAAAGATCAATTCCATATTTTATATTACATCAAACAAAAACAGTTTATCCAGAAAATACTTGAAAAGGAAGACAGACAGATATTACTCATTTTTACCCTTAGCATGACTATGAAAAGAGTTAAATTAAAAAAAAATCAAGTACACTGAAATGCCTAAGTCCAGAATAAGTCCAAATGTTTGGCCACAAAGAATTTTATCATCTTCAAGAATAGGAGTAATAACAAAGGTTTTTACAACCAGTTTTTAATCCATAAATACAATAGTCATTTTGGTATTTGGGCCACTGGAAAACAAAAGCTGTAGCATCAGTAAAGGTCTGAGATGTCTCACTTGTGTAGATTCAATTCAGTGTATTTAAGGTTAACTAAAGTTGACACTGAAATTTTTAAAGACAGGCAAAAATTCACATTAAAAAAAAACTCCATATGGTTCTATTTAGAATAACAGTAGGCAGTATGATTCCAGAAGTTAAAAATTATTTCACAACCTGTGGCTTCAGCCTGGCAGACAGCTAAAGTTCCAAAACTGATTCATCTCTATTAAAATGTAAGCGCTTTAAAAAAGAATATGTCTGTCAATATAGACATATTTAAAAGGAATCAGATAATCTTTGAAGCAGCCTTAGTGTTTCCTTTAAATCTGTATGGAAATGGCCATTGTATTAGTTTCACGAAAGGGATTAGCCAGTCTTGGTCTAAGGCTAATAAGGTGATCATTTGTCTAAGGCTAGAAAGGTACCAACATGATGTAAACTGTAAGGAGAGGAGAAGATGAGGACTTTTCCTGGCAGTTGGTAGCTAAAACTTGAAGGGTTCTAGAAAATGACACAATGGCAGCCTTTCTTGTCTTTTTCTTTCCGTGTTGGTTCTGGTGAAGGAGGACATTCCTGCTCTTGAAATTTCCTGTAAAATAGAAAAATCTAAAATATAATTGCCTTCTTGGTAATCTACTATTACATATGCAAGTTGTTTGGGGACTAGTCTAATTTAAGTGCATATGTTTTTCAATGTCAAATTTCAACTAGGGATCAAAGCAAATATTTGCCCCCAATCCTCAGAAAAAGGGTACGTATACTTTAATATCAGCAGAAGCAGAGCTAAAATGCTTTAATGGATGAATCCTGAATCAGAACTCAGCAACCTCTAAGTTACCTTCTCAATATGGAATTCCATGACTCTAAGATATACTTAAGCATAAACATCCATCACTAGACTAAAAGTGAGTAAAGTCACCCTTACATGGGAAACCGTTCTTACTCCTATTCTGACACTTATTAAAGTCAATATTAGACCAAGTTAGTTGACCTCTCTGAGCCTCAGTTTTTCAGAAAGGAAAAATGAAAATCTTCCTTTCACAGTTTCTATAAAGATCAAACACCTTACAGTGGTTCTCAACCTTCCTAATCCTGCAGCCCTTTAACACACTTCCTGTGGGTTGCAACCCACAGGTTGAGAACCGCTGCCTTTTCACGCTTAAATACACCTAAGAGCACCTGGCATTAAAAAAAAAAGAAAGAAAAAAACAGGCCAGGTGCAATGGCCCGTTCCTATAATCCAAGCACTCTGGGAGGCCCAGGCAGGAGGATCACTTTAGCTCAGGAGTTCAATACCAGCCTACACAACAGCAAGACCTTGTCTTTACTAAAATTAGAAAAACTAGACAGGTATCATGGTGGACCCAGCTACTCACAAGGCCAAGGCAAGAGGATGGCCTGAACCCAGGAGTCTGAGGTTGCTGTAAGCTAGGCTGATGGCACAGTACTCTGTCCTGGATAACAGAGTAAGACTCTGTCTTAAAATAAATCAAAACAAGGTGGCTCACACCTATAATCCTAGCACTCTGGGAGGCTGAGGTGGGTGGTTTCCTTGAGCTCGTGAGTTTGAGACAAGCCTGAGCAAGAGCGAGACCCCACCTCTACTAAAAATAGAAAAACTGAGGCAAGAGGATCTCTTGAGCCCAAGAGTTGGAGGTTGTTGTGAGCTAAGAGGTCACAGCACTCTACCTGGGCAACAGCTGGAAACTCTTGTCTCAAAAAACAAAGCAAAACAAAACCTCCTCTATCCTTCTCTCCTCATTCCTGATTCACTAGTGGATAAGGATAGACCCTAGGGATGAAAACAAAAGACAAATTATTTCAAAAAAGCAGTAATAATTAGTCTATGAAGGCACCATTTCATCAGTTGTTTAACACTAAGATGAAATGGAACAGGGGGTGAGGAATAATTTTAACATAAAATTTTCTCTCATAACCATTTTTAAGTGTATAATCCAATGGCATTAAGTATGTTTACACTGTTGAACAACATCACCACTATCCACTTCCAGAACTCTGTACCTAATAAAGAATGAGACTGGAATTTTTCTTTTTTCTTGAGACAGAGTCTCACTATGTCACCCTAGGTAGAGAGCCATGGCGTCACAGCTTACAACAACCTCAAACTCCCAGGCTTAAGTGATGCTCTTGCCTCAGACGCCCAAGTAGCTGGGACTACAGGCACCGCTATTTTTTGGTTGTAGTTGTCGTCGTTTGGCAGGCCCGCACTGGATTCGAAGCCGCCAGCTCTGGTGTACATGGCTGGCGCCCCAGCCACTGAACTACAGGCGCCAAGTCCAGAGACTGGAATTTTTAACAAACTATTTTGAACCCCAAATTTATAATCTTTGCTTTTTTCCTCTTCACATCCCTGGCAATAGGCTAACAAGTACAAGAAAACTACAGCTCAGGTGTCAATGTACTTGTGACACAATATGCAAAGAGCACTGCATATTCCTATCAAACTAAGTAGCAGAGAAAACCAGTAGATTTATAGAACAGAGGGAATAGTAAGGGCCAGGCCACCAAGACTCAAAATAATCAAATCAAACTCCATCCACTTAAGTAACTTGATCTTCCTCACCCACAAACATAACATAGTAACTCCATGAGACCTCACCCATCAACTCAATCTTCTCGGAACCCATTAACACTTTCTAAACTACAGGGAGGCCCCCAAACCATCTAACAGAAAAATTCTTTGTAGTGTGGGATGTTATACTTCACCCCTTGCAGGATTATTGAATCTCTACTCCTGGGCTTACTTTGACTGGGGAAGAGTTGAGTAAGAAGCAAAACTAAGAGCATAGGCACCAGAATCAGAGATTTGAATTCAAGCTCCAGTCCTACCAATTAAGATGTCTAAACCTTGAACAAGTTATTTAACTTCCTGGTGCCTTTGTTTTCTCAGCTGAATGTGAGGAAAAAATAAAAGTATTCATCTTACTGGGCTGTGGTGAGGATTGAATATAGTAATATAAGTAAAGCATTTAGCACAGTATCTGACAAAGATTACCACTCAAAAGTTAGCTGTTAACCTCACTATATTCATACCATGGCTTTTGAATCTTCATTTATTCTTTTCAAAATCTCTATATACGCTTTCTACTTCAGTTTTTATATACTGCAAGTGCCTAGAATATGTACTTAATTTAAATTCTTTTTTTTTTTTTTGAGACAGAGTCTCAAGCTGACACCCTGGATAGAGTGCTGTACATCATAGCTCACAGCAACCTCCAATTCCTGGGCTCAAGCGAGTCTCTTGCCTCTGCCTCCCACTAGCTGGGACTACAGGCACCCGCCACAACGCCCGGCCATTTTTTGGTTGCAACCGTCATTGTTGTTTGGCGAGCCCGGGCTGGATTCGAACCCACCAGCTCAGGTGTACATGGCTGGCGCCTTAGCCAGCTGAGCCACAGGCACCGAGCCTTAATTTAAATTCCTAACATACCATGTGCATTTACCCCTAGAAAGGAATCATTCCTATATAAAATTTTCTCGTTCTTACTAAAAATATTTATGGTAATTGATTAAAGCAAGCTTCTACAATGTGTTTACCTTACCTTATAACCCGGACAAGTTCATGGAAAGCTTGATCTACATTCATCCTAATCTTTGCTGATGCCTCCATATATGTTACCTTAAGCTGTCGAGCTAACTGCTGTCCTTCTTCCTGTGTTACCTGTAATTCCAAAAGTTGGATTTCAGGTATATTATTAACAATTAGATTTGCTCCATCTAATCCTGTCCACAGACTGTGCTAACAATACAGCCAGAGGTCAGCTATTTTATCACTAAATGAACCAAAACACTTAACAGCTCAACATAAGCTAAAGCTCACCTCTGCAGAACAATGCAGAAGAATATATTTCTGATGATGGAAATACTACCACACAATAGTACTTCAAGCTAGACATTACACAACAAGTATTAAATACAATAGTACTGCACTCTGGGAAGGAAAAGTAAAAGATGTTATGAAAATACCACACATATAACTATTGGGGAAAGCCTTTTTTTTTTTTAAATGAGACAGAGTCTCACTATGTTGGCCTCAGTAGAGTGCCGTGGTATCACAGTTCATAGCAACCTCAAACTCTTAGGGCCCAAGTGATTCTCTTGCCTCAGCCTCCCGAGTAGCTGGGACTACAGGTGCCCACCAAAATGCCCGGCCACTTTTTTGGTTGCAGTTGTCATTGTTGTTTTAGCTATCCCAGGCTAAGTTCAAACCTGCCAGCCTCTGTGTATGTGGCTGGCACCCTATCCAATGAGCTGGGCGCCACCCCAAAAAGCTTTTATAAGGAAGTGATAATTGAAGCTAAAAACTAAAGAAAGAGTATGGAGTTGGGGGGAGGTGGTGTGAGGAAGTACCCTGGAAAAGGAAACAGCATTGTGTGAAGCCATGAGGGCAAATTGGCTTTCTAACTTTGAGGAACTAAAAGAAGCTTGATATAGTTAGAATACAATAAGCTAAGGGAGAAATTAGCAAAACGTGAGGATGGAAAGAAGCGTAAGGTTCAGAGTCCATAGGGTTTCTTCATCATCACATTCCCCAGATGCTTGTAAATATGTGGGGCAAAAAACGAATTATGACTAGGATCACAGGTCCTTACAAGCCTTTACATAAAAGGTTAGGGACCAAAAGTATTTGGAATTTTGAAAATTTTAAATTCTTAGATTTTGAAACACAGTATTTATATATAACATAATGTACACATAATGAGATATCTTAGGGATTTTTGACCCAAGTCTAGACATGATTTATGTTTCATAAACACTTTATATACATGGCCTGATGGTAATTTTATATAATATTTTTAATAATTTTGTGCCTGAAACACAGTTTGGACCGAACACATCACACGAGGAAAGGTATGAAATTTTCCATTTGTGACATCACGTTGGTTCTCAAAAGTTTCAGATTATGGAGCACTTTAGATTTCATATTTTTAGATTGAGGATGCTATATATAGGTAACTTAAGATTAGCTCATCATGGCCAGGTCCAATGGCTCATACCTATAATCCTAGCACTCTGCAAGGCCAAGGCAGGTGGATTGCTTGGGCTCAAAAGTCTGAGACTAGCCTGAACAAAAATAAAGCGAGACACCCCCCTCCCCTGGTCTCTACTTAAAAATAGAAAAACTGAGACAAGAGGATCTCTTGAGCCTGAGTTGGAGGTTGCTGTGAGCTATGATGCCATAGCACTCTACTGAGTGTGACACCTTGAGACTGTATCAATAACAACAAAAAAAAGATTAGCTCATTTAGACTCCTGCTCCAAGCTAATCATGGCAGGGCCTGTCTGGTCCTACTGGGCACATATCGCCCCTCCTCTCCCTAATCTGCCAACGCCTACCCTGCAGGAGAACTCCACCTATTCCTTCACTGGAGCTACCACCATGAAAGATCTGAGAAAGATTCTATCTCTACAATCAGAGCAGCAAGCACAAGAGGGTGGGGCAGGAAAGGGCACAAGGCCGGGAGAGAACCCCTTCTTCGCTGCACATCTGCTTTGCCATTACTTCCTAAATCCAACAGCATGTAAACACTTTCCAGTTCTAGGCAAGACTGAAAGAGTAGTAGACAAGTTCCACTGAGCAACATTTAATAAATGTAATTAGGCTCAGATACCCCCAAGAAAATGGCCTAAAAAAGAAAACTAAATTTTAAAATATTAATGAATGGTCTATACTAAGTTTACAATGTGAAAAATGCCATTTTCTAAATTATTTCCAACAATTTATACTGATTTGAAGTAAAGATCAAACTTTTTTTTTTTTTTGCAGTTTTTGTCCAGGGCCAGGTTTGAACCCGCCACTTCTGGTATATGGGGCCGGCGCGCTACTTCTTTGAACCTGAAGATCAAACTTTTAACCCTAACTTTATAATAATTCAGATTTAAGACCTAACAAGAAAATTTATTCTAAATACTTAAGTATCATCAGTAAACACTTCCAAACCTTAGCATTTTAGGGCAATATATCATTCTTTTAAGTCAATGTTTTAAATTCAATATGCCTCGAATAACTTCTACATATACAACTCAAACCAAGACAGTAACAATAATATGGAAGGTTGTCCTCAATGCTGTTTACCAACCAATTTTTCCTAATGCTTGTAATTTTCCAACAAAATCTTAAGAATCCATTAACAAGGTTATATAAAAACAAGAGTTCTTGAATACCAGCAAAAGGAAAAATGCAACGAATTCCAAATGTGGGGTAAAGGTTAATGATCTCAAACAAAAGAAAGACACAAGAAGTACCCCAAAATAATGTAGAGCCAACATTAATTTACATATGATCTGACCTGGTTCCCCTTCCCCTCAAAAAGATGAGTGTATAATATATACCAAAAAAACTTTTTCAATAATAAAACTTCAATTAAGTGGGTAAAAAAACAAGTGAATAATAAACTAGCCTGTAACTAAATACTAAAAATATTCTTTTCTTACAGAATATTGGGGTGCTAGAACTAGCTAATGAGAAAATGTTGTCATTAAAGTGACTTAGGAAAAATCCAAATACTGTAATTTAAATTAAAGCCATGGTCTACATGAAGTTAATTAAGTATTAAGAGTAAATAATTTAGGCTGTTAGGGGTAACTTTAAGATTATCTTACTAAAGTAGAGTTTTGGATGATACCCAAGAAATAATACCATGTGAATGGGGCTAGTACAAATCTCTGCAGGCTTATAAAGTCTTCTAAAATCTGTGTAAAACTTTTTTTTTTTTTTGGCCAGGGCTAGGTTTGAACCTACCACCTCCAGTATATCGGGTTGGCGCCTACTTCTTTGAGCCACAGGTGCCACCCTGTGTTAAAACCTTTTGAAAAATTTAACTTCTCCAAATCTTTCTTTTTATTTTTTATTTGTTGAGACTTCTCTAAGATCCAATGTGCCAGAATCAGTGATAAATATTTAAGTAGAATGTAGCAAAGTTTTTTGATCACGGGTCTTATAATTATTTCATTAAATCTATCAGATAGCTGACATGATCAGCAACAATTGGTTTCCCAGAAACGAAGTTCCCTCTCACCTGTCTTTGATGATCCAGGTCTGCTTTATTACCAATTAAAATCATTGGAAACTCATCACGATCCTTTACTCTGAGAATCTGTCTTTGAAATTTATAGATTTCTTCAAAACTTAAAAAGAAAAAATTAAATCAGTTTGGTAAAGTGTCAGAATTCACCAAGTCCCATGCCCCAATTAGCATTTCATTATTTTTCCTTTTTCTATTAAAAAAAAAAAAATCCCACCCAAATTCAATGAAGTCTAGCAATCTAGACAGGAACAGCAGATCTACATTTTAATATTGGTACAAACCTGCCTCTATCTGTGACTGAAAAGACCAACAGGAAACCCTCACCAGTCCTCATATACTGTTCTCTCATGGCTCCAAACTCTTCTTGTCCTGCTGTATCTAAAACTAGAGGAAAAAAAAAAAAAAACAATAAATCTTAACTGTATATTTTGTGTTCATTTCATAAACTGTTTCCTCACAAGGGCAAGCCCCATATATATGGGTCCTTCAGAGACCCTCATCCTTGATATAGTAAGGAAACAACATTTCTCTCTTAGTACTTTATTATCACTACTAAGGATAAATACAGCAGAACCTACACAGATGACCACCTTCCTACGTTGACCACCTCAAGTTGACCTAATTTTAGTAGTCTGGACATGTACCAAATGTGCGTATAAGTATAGTAGGCCTACTTCTTTATTTGAATACCTCCATATGTTGACCAGTTTGTCATAGGCCCCTGAGCAGTCAAATTACAGAGGCTCTGCTGTATATTTTAATTAGCAGAGAGTTTCAGAGTTTATCATCATCAATACCAGATGGCTTGGTGATTAAAATATATCAGCACACTAATTAAACATTAAAAATATGCCAGGCAAGGCGGTGCCTGTGGCTCAGTCAGTAAGGCACCAGCCCCATATACCGAGAGAGGCGGGTTCAAACCCAGCACCTGCAGAACTGCCACAGAAATAGCTGGGTGTTGTGGTGGTGTGCCGTGTAGTCCCAGCTACTCGGGAGGCTGAGGCAAAAGAATCGCCTAAGCCCAGGAGTTGGAGGTTGCTGTGAGCTGTGACACCACAGCACTCTATCAAGGGCAATAAAGTGAGACTCTGTCTCTGCAAAAAAAAAAAAAAAATGCCAGGCACAGTGACTCACTTCTAGCACTCAAGGAGGCAGCGGTAGGTTGATTGCTTGAGCTCAGGAATTCGGGAACAACAAAACCCCAGCTCCACTAAAAGTGGGAAAAAAACTAGCCGGACATTGTGGAAGGTTCCTGTAGTCCCAGCTATTCAGGAGGTTGAGGCAATAGGATAGCTCAAGCCCAAGTTCAAGGCTGCTGTGAGCTATGACAGCACAGCACTCTACCCAGGGTCAAGGAGTAAGACTATGTGTTACAAAAAGAAAGAAAAAAAATAAATAAACAAAAGCTTAAAAATACCAAACATATCTAATCAGATGGAGTTGTCATCTGCCTCCACTGTGAAATCACCTACAATGTTTTATCCCCTCCACAGAAAAAACTAAGAAAGATACCACCTGTAAATTCAGGAAAGAAATTTGAATTGTATCCTCACACTCCCTGACCATCACATATACATACCACATTTAGTGCAAATGCTAAAAATATTACATTTCTTGATCTCTGTGAATAAAAGAATCATACAAGTTGGAAGAACAGGGTTTTCTTTTGTGGAGAGATATGATGTTTAATAGGTACAAAACATTATTTGTTTAGGCCTGTGTGCTATCTATTTTAAGATAATAAATACTGAACTCTTTTTATACTCCCTTCACCCATTTTAGCCTTTGCCAAAAGGCAGGAAGAATTGAGACGTGACATTTTTTTCCAACCATCCTAACGAATACACAACTTCAACAAATTACAACAAAACTAGTTTCACCAGAATAAGATCAATTCAATTACTGTTTTACTTTTCATTGACTGGGGTATACTTAAATTGTCCAATATATGGACTCATCAGTCAAAATTACTGAGAGATGGGTTTATATTCAAGATCATCTAATATTTCAAATATACTACTTAACCTAACAAAACATCAGAGTTTGCTTTTTTAAAAGATGACACAAACCTTCAAATAAATAGTTTACTTACTATCTAACCGGGCCGCTCTGTCATCTATCACACACTGCTTTGTGTAAGAATCCTCAATGGTTGGATCATAATCCGTTACAAAATAGGACTGCAAAAAAAAAAAAATTATTTTACAACTTATGATTACTTGCCTATCAATGTACTCATGTAACTTGAACAATTCTACTTACCCAGACCTAACCAAAACATCTTCACTGTATTAAGAGTCTACCCTACTATGTCAATTACGCACTAAATGAAGTCTCTTCAGAGCATCTCCCAAGTGAAGAAAAGGTACTAGGTATCTCTGAATTTTCACATCTGAAATATGCATGAAGACTGCAAAGAATCTAATGCAATTATATATGGTTAAGAACCTAGATCTCAAGTTCTAGGTTACAACTAAAGTTGTAATTCTGACCTATTCGAATTTGCAGATGATTATAACAATCAGTCCTAAGAATGTAAAGTATTTGAAAAGAAGTGGAGACAACAAAGACATTTCATCTCCCACTTGGATGGTATTCCCCCTTTCAGCTATCTTATGTGTTAATAGTAAGAAAGTATCATTTCAGGAATCTCTAACTTATTCTTTCGTTGCTATCTTTGTTTTATCTTAAATTCTATTTCTCTCTTCTGTTACCAAATCCTCCTGTCTATTATCTTCCAACATCATCACCATAAGAAAAGACAGTTAAGTTATACAAGTTAGAAAGGAAGAATCTTAGCATACTATTCATAATTTTCTTTAAAAAGATTTTTGAAAGAAAACAATAGTCTGAGAGAATGTATTTCCCCTTTACAGAAAGGCACTAACTAGGACTCCGACATAATCCTCCTTTTGTTCTGAATATCTCTCCTTTACTCTGGACTGATTTCTTCAAAGCCCAGTTTCCCACTAGCTTATTACAAAATCTGGGGGAATGACTTGGAGGAAGACAGCTTATTGCTGGGAACCAGCACCAAGAGTTTTCAGCTTTCCTCAGGCAAGGATTCTTGGCAGTGAGATCTGCTGGCTCTAGGAAAACTGTCATTCTTAAGTGACACCACCGTGGCATGGTGACCTATGCAAACACCAGAAAGCTACTCAGAAAGAAGTACATATTCTGAACAAGACAGTAAAGAGAAACTCACTCCTTGTGTGGGGAGGAAAGGCAAGGGAGGATACTAGTCTGAAAGATGTTTTCCACATTTCATTTATATTTTAAGAGTAACTTTAATCACAGAACTCTGTATCTATACTCCTATTTCTTTTGTGACGACTTCACTTTTAAAAAAATGACTTATTGGTGGGCAGCACCTGTGGGTCAAAGGAGTGGGGTGCTGGCCCCATATACTAGAGATAGCGGGTTCAAACCCAGCCCTAGCCAAAAACTGCAAAAAAATAAAAAAGACTTATTGGACAGTCTTTAAAAGAAACATTTACCCAGTGCAGTAACTTTTAGTAGGAAGTCATCTCCACAACCGTCTCATTCCTATTTAAAAATTAAATGGTTATCAAAACAATCCAGAACTTACTTTTGGGCACTCACACTTTTCCAAAAAGTAAATAAAACTGGCACCAATATTCTTTGTGCTCACTAGTCTCAAAAATATGAAACTATAGTCTTTTACTAAGCAGGTTAGACAAAGCATTGTTTACACTTTTTAAGATTAGTTCTAAAAACATGTTTTTCCACAGCAATCTGATATTTGTTCCAGTGCCTTTCTGTTATGAAATCTGAATTTCATTGACTACTCCCAATTTATGCCTAAAAGTGCTATGCTGAAAATTTAATGAAACAAATATTAAATATATTCTACAAATGTCCAAGTCATGAATAACAGCTAGAATTCTTTAAATGTTATTGGGGTGTTTTGCATTATGAAACATAACATTTTTTAAATTTAATTTTATATTTTATTTTTGAGACAGAGTCTCACTATGTCGTCCTTGGTAGAGTTCTGTAGTATCACAGCTCACAGCAACCTCAAACTCTTGGGCTTAAGCGATTTTCTTGCCTCAGCCTCCCAAGTAGCTGGAACTACAGGTGCCACCACAACACCTGGATATTTTGTTGTTGTTGTAGTAGCTGTCATTCTTGTTTGGCAGGCCCAGGCTGGGGTCAACCCACCAGCCCGGTGTATGTGGTTGGCGCCCTAACTGCCGAGCAACAGCCACTGAGCCTGAAACATAACATGTTTGTTTCTTACACTTGTATATCAGATATGTGAGGCAGCAGGTCACCAGTAAGAAATCTAGTATGGATAGTCCTGGGTTTAATTCTAATTCTGCTACTTCTAGCTATGGGACCTGCGGCAAATCACTTTACCTCTCCAGACTCCAAGAACTGTAAAACAGAGATAGTAATAACACCTTGTGAAGCAAGTAAAATGAAGTAACACATACAAAGCGCCAAGATACGCTGGTGATTAATAAGTATTAATAATTGTATTATTTTTGTCATGCATAAGGCTGAACTATTTTTATTGAGCTATAGAGATTTGCTAATCCTGGGAGTAGCTATAAATAATTCCAGTTATAGTTACATGTGCTGCCTGGGAGTTGGTATCTAAATGTTCTTAATAAAGATAAAAGTTCCTCATTTGGCGTTCTTGAAGTATTTTCTGGATCTGAACAGTAATTATCCATCAGCTACACATTTAAGATTTGTGTACTTTTTGCATTAGATGAATTACACCTCTAAAGGTTATATAAATTAAATGGCTGGCTCTCTTTGCTTAGAGGATTCAGTAGTTTCTTCACATAGTATGCAAAACCCTCCAGTTTGATATGCGCTGTTCACCATTCAAAGCCTTATTTGCCACTACTTGAAACTTTTCTGCCAATTTTTCTCATTCTCTTGATCTCACTCATTTGGTGAACCATTATGTATGGGGCACCTACTATACACCCTTCACTCCATTAGACTAGGTTCTGTGTATGGGGCACCTACTATACACTCTTCACTGCTTTAGGACAATGTTCTTACTTTCACAGAGCCTGCTGCTTTTTATACAACATTCACTAGTCACACTATTATTGGGGGCACAATGAGGCATGTTAAATGCACAGCCAGGTCAAAGAACAGAAACAGCAACACCTGCCAATGCCTAGTTTGTTCAGAAGGCAACAAAATTTAGGCAGTTAATATTGCAGTTATGCATAAGAGCTATGTGTACATTCACTTATAAACACAAGACCCCAGCAATTTGCCAGACAACAGTACCTCCTGAAGTTGAAAAAAGTTACTAACCACAGCCCAGAAAGGATGTTCTGCAGCAGGAAGTGAGGGCCGGGGGGGAATACAAGCACAGTATTACACTGAGCTGGACAGTAGAGGTCCAGGCAAGGGCAGGGAGGTAGAGGGTGGAGAGAGCACTGTGCTTTCCTGATGATACATGAAAGGTTGCACTCAGAAGGAGCCAAAGAAAGGGAATGCCACATTCAAAAGGGAGGATGCCTTCCAGGTAGTTAAGAAGTGAAATGGACTTTAGTTTCTTTAAGCTTGTTGGAAGATGTGGAAAAACATTTAGGATTAGGGAAACTAGTTCAGAGTGGGAGGTCTATTTCCCCTGATAAAATCTGGTCTGGGTAAAGTTGATGAGGTATTATATTGGGATAGGCAGGATATTCCTGATTATATGTCATTAGATTCCCCAGAGGGGGCTCTGCTTGGCCTCCTAAGGGAATCACCAACTCAGTAACTCCCCAATCAAAGAAGCTACATTAGAGAGGAAAAAGAAGCAGCTGAGGAAAGAGAAGGAGCTGCCCTCTGCATTCAGTGGCCAAGAGTGACAACTTAGTTTATCAGTGAAAAGTGTAGTTCCTAACACTGCCACGGAGTGGTGCCTAGTCTACACACTGGGACTGGTAATTTATTGGAGATTCTGGGAAACTTTGAATCTAGCCTTAAGGGTTAGAATCTATTCTCTAGGGTTAAGAATGGCTACTACCCTTGCATATAAAATGGACAGGAAGCCAGATCTAAGGTACCACTTGGGGAGCTGTAAATAAATGACAGGGCATTTCTGAGAAAAGCACCATTCTCACGAAAGTCTTAGGAGTCCTCTAAAACCATGAAGCGTAGAAACGGGAAAGAAAGGAATAGAACATAGGGGAGTAGAGAGGAAGGAAACAGATGAAACAGGTGTGGGAAAATATTGATAACTATCAGAAAACTGGATGTGTGTTCTCTGCACTTCTGGCATTTATTTGACAATTTTCGTATTAAAAATTTTATTTTAAGGCTGGTGGGTTCAAACCTGGCCCAGGCCCACTAAACAGCAATAACAACTGCAACAAAAAAATAGCTGGGCATTGTGGTGGGCGCCTATAGATCCAGCTACTCGGGGGACTGAGGCAAGAAAATCGCTTAAGCCCAAGAGTTTGAAGTAGGTTGCTGTGAGCTGTGACGCCAGTGCACTCTACCAAGGGCAACATAGTAAGACTGTCTCAAAAAAAAAAAAAACAAAACTGTTTTAATCGGATGGTAGCACCTAGAAGATGAGGTGTCCTTTTTTAACCCCTTCCTTTCACCTCTTTCTACTCACAACAAATCAGCTAGAACCCTAGAGTTTTTTCTTGCTTGGAATATTTTTTAGTTTCTTTTTTTCTTCCATGCTCTCTCCACTTTCCTCCTTCCCTTCCTCATACTCTCCTCCTTCCTATCTCTCAACAACATATATATCTTATATTTTTTTTAACTTTTATTAATATTATCCCTATCTCTCCCCTACCCAACTAGAATATAAACACCATGACGGCAGGGACTTTGTCAGAGAGATAAAGTGACTTGCTTAGTGCTTAAACATTTTACTGGCAGATCCAGTACTAAAACTGAAGGTTTCTGGCTCCTTGAGCAAGGCGTCTTCCACTTTGCCACTCCTCCTCTCCAGAGGTGAGACACACTCACACTCACACTCACCCTCCATGCCTGCCTCCATTGTTCCCATAAAAAGTGCAATGTCCTCAGTCACAATTACAGCAGTCTCCCATGATGGAGTATTTATCATGTGAAGGGCAGATTATAATACATTCTATTACTTCAAAAATTGATTTTCTTGCTTGATTCTCACAATTGACCCTTTCAATAGATAGTTCCTTTTACAGGTCTTTTTAAGTGAGGCACAAAATTACACTATTTCTTCAAGGTTACTCAACAATAAATAAGAGAACTACTTAAATTCAGGTTTGACCCTAAGCTCATATTCTAGAATTCTTGCTATTTAATAAAACTCATAAGATTTCAAATTTTTCACTCCTTTATTTCCTATAGAATGAGGAGTGAAACAACCACTAAAAAAAGAAATGAGAAATGGCTCAGCACCCCGTAGCTCAGTGAGTAGGGCACCAGCCACATACACTGAGGCTAGCAGGTTCAAGCCCGGCCCTGGCCTGCTGGACAACAATCACAATTGCAATGAAAAAATAGCCAGGCATTGTGGTGGGCGCCTGTAGACCCAGCTACTTGGGAGGCTGACACAAGAGAATCACTTTAGACCAAGAGTTTGAGGTTGCTATGAACTGTGACACCATGACACTCTACCAAGGGTGACAAGGGAAGACTCTATCTCAAAAGAAAAAAAAAAAATGAGAAACATGAAACAAACAAACAAAAAAAAAGACTACCAAGTTCACACTCATTTCTCCTTGAGTTTCTGCTGATCCCATTCCTTGTACCCATACTTCAGATGGAAATCGGGTCATGAAACATTCTAGATGAAAAATTCTGTGATTCTCTGTTCTCCTCCAGTTTAAGACAGCATTTCCCTATTATTTCCATCCACAAAACACATACAGTGTTTTTAAAGTTATGATAAACCAAAACATTTCATTTTAAGAGCTGTTTATTAATAGATGCATTTATAAAATGCTTATTGGAGGCAGCATGATGACAAGAAAATGCATGGGCCAAACTGGAGATAAAGAGCCTGAAATTTGAATCCAAATGCCACCTTACTCAGCACTAGCTGTTTGAGTGCTTGGGTAAGCAGATCACATCTCTAAAACCCCATTTCCTCAACAGAAAAGGATGAGAACCAGTTAGCTTAAGAAAGACATATTCCAATGCCCATTTCAGATGTGGAAGCAAAGGGTAATGGAAAAGGAAAATCTCCCAGAAAGCAGATTCAAGAACCTGCTCCCACTCTCAGGGATCAAGGGAAGCACACCAAGAAGCCCCTCAGGATCTAAGGGCTGCGAAGCCCAGTGACTGCTGCATATCTTCCATTCTCCCTTCCAGGCTAGGCACATTGGCTGATGTCCCATGGTTGTCGCACCACTGTATCCCAGGTGTGTAAGGCTACTTATGGGGGGAGCAGAGGTGAAAGGAGCCCTAGGTGCAAGTCAGATGGACTCAGGCACAGCTCTACCATTTTCACTAGCTGTGGGAAACTAGAGCAGCTCATTTAACCTGTCTGAAGCTCAGTTTCCTTGTCTATGAGATGGAAATCATATTACTTTTGCAAAACTATTGCGAAAAGTAAACATACTAAAGTGGTATACAAAGCACAGATGACATGCACTAGGCCCTTAATAAATTATAACCACCCTTAATAAATTATAACTAATAAAGCCCAATTTATGTCTTGCTTTCTCTGTAGGGCCTTCAACAATCCACCCAGAAAAGTCTCAACCCCCTTCACCTTAAGGGGACAACAGTCTAGATTTTTCCAAACTTCAAATATTCTGTATTATTGTTAAAAGTTGTGATTTGGAAAATATTTATAACAAGCTTAATGTACTAGCATAGAATTGATTCTTACAACTTCCTTTTACAATTGCTTGCTTTTTCATATATATACATGCATATCAGTATCAAATATATATGTATGAATAACTGATACACTGAGCTAAACTTAACAGGGTATATATGTAAGCATAAAACTTTCTTTCCAAAGCCCTCTGTGAACAAGTTTTTCCTTGCTCCTGGATGAAATCCAAGACAAAAAAATTTTTTTTAACAGTCTTTGATTATAAATATCCTTCAGCCCCAAGAACATAATTTCAGTAATTATCTTAATTGTATTAGTCAATACTCACTTAAATTAAAGCTTCAAGACCAAACTGAGAAGTGTGTGATTGGGCTTAAAGAGAAGCATTCTTCTCTCCTCCACTATGTGTAGAAGCAGGAAAGGAAAAGAATATAATACCACCTCTAACAGCTCTCTCTAAAAACATACTCTCAATCAACACTTATTCCCTGGAGGAAAGTAGGGACTAAGTGTGCAAAAACAATTCTAAGCTATCCTCTGTACAAGTCCTTGGAATATGACCATAACTTGGCATCTACTGTTTTATTCTTAGTCTTTGGGGTTTCAACAGAAGCTAAAATGGATTAACGTTCCAATTAAAATCCTGTTACATATGTCCCAGAACACATAAAACTAGATATGATGTGCCCAAAGCTCTGCTCATGCTCTGTAGAACTTTCTTGGCATTAAGCAGTATACCCTGCACACAGTTAGAATCTCAAAGTATTGGCTGTTGGGAAACCCCTTAATTATGACGATAGTAATGGAAAGTGAGGAATTAATTTCCCTGAGCACAGTAAGGATCTAGTTAGCTACCAGTAGCCACTATTTCTAAATCAACAGCAGTGCAAATTCCTCTGGTAACACTAGAGAAGGCTGCAGCAACTTCAGGCAGCTGTGAGCCAGAGCTGTGCTCGTCCTTGTGTCACTTTTTAACAGCAGCTGTCAAGTCACAGAGAACTTTTGTTCCCTGCAACACCCTTCCTTATTTTTATGTCAGATGTTTCCAATATGCTTAATATTCCTTCACTCAAGTACTTATTTTTATCCTAACTTAAGTCAGTATTTTATTTACTCTAACATGTACTACATATAATTACAGATTATCTCTATAATTCATCAAAACTATAATGCAGAATAATAAAAGCAATGCTAAATCCAGCAAACCTTTTAGTTTCTTTTCTAAGAGACAAGGTCTCAATATTTTGCCCAGGCTGGAGTGCAGGGCTGTTCACGATGTTCCACAGATGCCCAACTCCTGGGCTCAAGCACAGAACATACTCTTGCCTCAGCCTCCCAAAGGGGCTACAGGGGCACAACACCACCTCTGCCTTACCTTTTAACAAAAATTTAGTTAGGCCTTTAGTCAATGTTGCCAATTGTTTCAGGCTTGCTGAAGCACCAAGTGCCTTTCATTTGATTTCTGTGCAATTTCAGCTAAAATATGTGTAATTCATGAATTATATTTGACTGCCAAGGAATGGGCCTGGTATATACCAGCAAAAGTACAGTACAACAACTTACAAACTGGTTCTACCAAGGAAATTTGTTTCTACGTCAGTTATTCAATGCTCATTTCCCCAGAGAAAATTTTTTCTAACTTGTCGTTACGCCCATAGGCCAGACCACAAAATCTACTATTAAATATTGTCCTGGCCATTTATGAGCCCCAAGTTCTAAACTCTGAAGGAGAGTCATAGACTCTGGCCCAAGAAGATAATTTTGTTTTCTTTTCTGAGAAGATAGAGCCAGTCCTAAGCAAGATTTCTTAAAGAGGAAAAGCTTGTCTTTGGGGCACTCCTTTCACATCCAAGCGCCTCCTCAACCTGCCCTAACTCCTCACTCTTCCCTGACTTTAGCCTCTGTCTGAAAAATATTCTAGGAACAAAACACTTACCTCCCTTCCCACGGGGTTCTTTCCAGTCCCAAATTAAAACTCTCAGAAAAGCTAAATTTCACCCAGAAGCACCAGGTAGAATATCATGCATTTAAGTTACAGAACACTACAGTATATAATAACTCACCTCAACCTATTAACCAATGCTTGCTCTTTTAAAAAAGTAAAATTCTAAACCAGAATGAATCTTCAGCAACATTTAGGCACAGGTCAAAAAGAAAAAGAAAAGCTTCAAACACTGTGAAGGGAAAATTATTCTGGGGTAAACCATTTATTTCATGATGTCCGCTCCCCAGAAGGACCTTGATCTTATTCTTCACAGCTTTTATCCTTAGAGACCCACAGTCTTTAACGGGGAAAGAAGAAAGACAAAGGGCTTTTCTTTCTTTCTTTCTTCCTCTCCCTCCAAAAGCCTACTGCAACTTATAAAACTATCCTATTGGGTAAACTAGGTCACCCAAAAAATGTTTAGTTCTTAACACCAATGGATTAGATTTGAAAACTGTCAACAAGCAGAAAGGGACCTAGCCAAACGTGGTGCCTCACACCGGTAATCCTAGCACTCGGGCATGAGTGGATTGCCTGAACTCACAGGTTCTAGACCAGCCTGAGCCAGAACGAGACCTCATCTCTAAAAAACAGCCAGACGTTGTGGCAAGCACCTGTAGTTCCAGCTACTCAAGAAACTAAGACAAGAGAAACGCTTGAGCCTAAGAGTGAGGTTGCTGTGAGCTACGACACCACTGCACTCTAGGCACTCTACCAAGGGCGACAAAGTGAGATGCTGTCTTAGAGAAAAGAAAAGAGGCCTTGCTGTGGAGACAGCCACTATTCATATAAGTAAATATGTGATCTAGCAATATAAGCTAGACAAGGTATAGGTCAGACAAGCTTAACTCAGGTACTGCCTACATATTCATCGTTACGAATGCAGGGGTCCTCCCCACACTGGGGTCCAGCCACACTGCAAACCTCGGAGCCAGTACAGATCTGTGGCGGAAAGCACACAGAGACTCCCTACTGCTAGCTTTATTGTTCACCTGACATGATACTACAGCTGATGACTGCTTCTCTTTTATTCCCAAACCCCAATTTCACTATTTCCCTCCCAATCAATATATGTCCCAGCTCCTACATGAACTCTTATATTGATTATCTCCTAAGTAATCCAGGCCCTTCCTAGAACCAGGGTCTCATTTTTTTTGGTTTGCTTTTCAGAGCATTACTGGGATATAATTCACATACCATAAAATTCACTCAAAATATACTATATTCAATGGTTTTTAATCATTATCAAGGTTGTGTAACCATCATCAATATCTAATTCCAGAACATCCTCAGCACCCCCCAAAGGAATCCCATCGGCATCCATTCCACAATTCCCCCATTCCCTCCCAGCCATAGAGCTACTTAAACCACTAATCTACTTTGTCTCCTTAGGCTTACCTATTCTAGACATTTCATATAAATGCAATCATACTGTATGTGGTCTTTTGTGTCTGCTTTCTTTCACTTCACATAGTGTCTTCAAGATTCATCCAGGTTGTAGCACGTATCAATATTTTATTCCTCATTTCTTCTTAGGGCATGCTACCATATGGATATACTTTACTTCATTTATCCATTCATCAGCAGATGAACATTTTGGCTAAATAATGCTGCTAAGAATATTCATGTACAGGCTTTTGTGTGAACATTTATTTTCATTTTTCTTAGATCTATAGCCAGTAATAGAATTGCTAGATCATAAGGTAACTCTGTGTTTAACTGGCATTGAGGAACTGGCATTGTTTTCCAATATAGCTGCACTGTTTTACATTCCCAACAGCAACACTGACTTTTCAATGCCCTTACCTACTACCCTTATTATTAAACATCTGTCTTTTTGATTATTTCATTGCAGTTTTGGTCTGCATTTCTATATGGGGTATTAAATATCTTTTTGTGTGCTTACTGAACATTTGTATAACTTCTTTGCAGAAATGTGTATTCAAATGGTTGCCCATTTTGAAATTGGGTTGCCTTTTTATTGTTGAATGTATAATAAAAATATTTTATATATTTGGGATACAAGTTCCTTATTAGAAATATGATTTACAAATATTTACTCCCATAGTCCCTTTGTTGTAAGTCTTTCTGCCATAAAATAGCACACAGTTCCTAAATCTCAACCTTAGGCCAAGGTATTATTATTCATTAACAATTCTCCAAAATTCCATATACCTTTTGGGTAATGCCTGCTCCAGTGCTCTATCAAACAGTTGCATCCTCCCACTAGGTTCTACTATGTGACTGCTGGCTTAGAATGAAACTTCCATTGCTATACCTATCCCTCTAACACTACCCCCCATACCACCTCCAATGCTGCCTGAACTTCCCCATAACGCTGAACTGCCTCTGCCTATAACAGACCCTGGCACAGTTCACCCAGTATGTGGGTGGGTTTACCCAAATCTATAATCATCAAATCTATAATGCCATCAGTTGTAAAACCATTGTTTTATATGCTAGGAAAAAGAAAATGCTACCAATATGCCTATGACATGCCTTTGATTGTAAGACATCTCAATTCCAGAGATGCTAAAATGTAGGAGGGAAAAAATGAGAATGAACAAAATACAGTAATTCAAGCTCTCAAAGAAATGACAGTAGACCTATCATTCAATCCAGCAATCCTACCACTGTCTATCTACCCAAAGGAAAAGAACTCATTTTATCAAAAAGACATCTACCGTCGAATGTTCATTGCAACATGATTCACAATCACAAAGATGTGGAATCAACCTGAGTGCCCATCAATTCGTGAGAGTTTAACAAAATGTGGTATATACGGAGGAGAGGAGTGTCAAAAAATGTACATACATTTTAAGAAAGGAAAAAATGGTATTACAATTGTTAATACTCAAGTTACATATGACTTCTGTAATAACAAGAGGTGCTCAAATGGACTTGTCTTCACCTTCTGTTATCATTATATATTGAGTATTAAGATTTTAATATAGTATTTTTCTTTCTTAAAATGTGTATACCTTTTTTTGGCTCTTGTATATGCCATGAGGTACAACTCAGCCATAAAAAGAAATGAATTGATGTCTTCTGTAACAATCTGGAGAGAACTAGAGAGCATTCTCCTAAGTGAAGTATCCCCAGAATGGAAAACAAACACCACGTGTACTCACTAATCATTTGGAACTAACTGATGAGCACACATGGGCACAGAGAGAGACATACAAGTCACTGGAAATCAAGAAGTGGGGGCAAGGAGGAGAAGAGAGGTAAAAACCTACCTCGCAGGTACAACACTTTCCAGGTGATGGGCTCACTTACAGCCCTGACTTAAGCGTTGTAAAAGCTATCCATTTAACAAAAATACTGTTACTCCTTTAATTACTTTGAAATTTTAAAAACAACGGGAAAAAGAAATATTCATTTTTTTTCAAAAACTACAGTATTTCTAGACAAGAAGTCTATTAAGACTGGTAGTACTATTCTCATTTTACAGATGAGACAATTAAAGCTTCCCCTGCAGTTAGATAATGTGTCAAAGGTCACTAAATCAGTAGTTGATAGAACTGTAGATCAAGTCTGACTCCAAAGCAATACTATTTCCCTCATACAGGGTGATCCACAAGTCACCCCTGAAGTCACCACACATAGAGAAAATGGGAAATTGTGGGCGAATGTACCTTTATTTCCAAAATTTCATTAAAAAATTATACAAAATATTTGTAAAATATTTTCTATGCATTGGGTGCTTCTTTATAAAATTCTGTAATGAATATTTTGTAAATAAAGGTACATTTGCCTATAATTTTGCATTTTCCCCATGTATGGCAACTTTAGGGTCACTCTGTAGTTTCTTTAATCTGCTGTGTTAACATCAAAACACATAGCCCACAACAGGTTATTTATTTATTTTATTTATTTATTTATTTTATTTTTTTTTTTTTAGAGACAGAGTCTCACTTTATCGCCCTCGGTATGGTGCCATAGTGTCAGAGCTCACAGCAACCTCCAACTCCCGGGCTTAAGCGATTCTCTTGCCCCAGCCTTCCAAGTAGCTGGGACTACAGGTGCCCGCTACAAAGCCCCACTATTTTTTTGCAGTTTGGCCAGGGCCAAGTTTGAACCCACCACCCTCGGCATATTGGGCTGGCACCCTAAAACCCATTGAACCACAGCTGCCACCCATCCCACAGCAGTTTAAAAAAGAAATCCTGTTACTCCTTAAAGTTAAGTGATTTATAACTTTTTAAATTATAAAAAAAAATTACTGCCAAATAGAAAAGACAAAAGCAGTTTGATTCAAAATGAAAACACTGTGTTGCTACATTAAAAAATAAGGGGCTAAGTACGTTTAAAAAAAAAAATCTGCACAAGAACAGATACTCTTTGACCCAGCTATTTCACTTACTAGAAATTTATCCTACCAATACATCTAGATAAGTAAGCAATGGTATGTGCAAGGTAGTTCATTATTGTATTGTTTTTAATATAAAAGACTGGAAACCAGATTAAGAGTCCTTTAGCAAATGACTGGTTAAATTATGACACATCCATTCACTATGAATAGAGCCATTAAAAAAAGAATGACTTCATATACTAATAGGGAATCTACAAAATACATTCTTAAATAAATATACATAGTATATGTATCTGCTTGATGTGTGTAAAATATCTCTGGAAAGATACACAAGAAACAGATTAACTTCCATTACTTGTAGAAAGAACTATAGCCTAGAGATATGGGTGGGTGAGCAATATTTTTCTTTTTGGTACATTTAAAATATGTGAATGAAAGAGGGAACACAAGAATTTTTTAAAACCTAGATAAATTAAATATAAACTCTTTAGTAATAAAAGCTAGATTCTGGTCCCAGCTCTCCCAAAAACTAGCAGAAAATTCCTGGATAAGATAACCTCTTTCTTGGCTTTTACCTGTAAATGAGCAATTTGCTTTCCATGATCTAAGACTGTTTCTAGCTCACTAATTTTATTATGACATATTAGCTCCTAATGTGTCAAATATAACTAATAGGTGCTATAAAGAACTTCTTTGTTTTAAATCTGTAGTGTATTGAAAGAATATCAGATTTTAAGCAAGGAAGAGTTTGCTCAAAGCTCTTGCTCTGCTACTTTATAGCTGTTAAGATTTGCAGCAAGTTATCCACTACAGATACAAAATTAATTATCTACAAAGTTCAGGTGATACCTACTTTCAAAAGTTTGTTACAAGGAGTCAAATAAGCTATGTGAAAATTTCCTGTAAATTTTACAGCACCATATGAAATGTAAACTATTGTACATAGACTCCATCTTCAGGTATTATGAAGTAAGTATATGAAAAAGCATGAATTTAAGCCAGTCAGACCTATGTATCCCAATTTATTGCTTTCTGACCTTGGGAAGGCTATTTAATCTCTTCAGTCTCATTTCTTCACCTGTAAGATGAACATCATGAGTCTTATTTGAAAGGGCTATTGTGTGGCTCCTTATTTGAAAGGGCTATTGTGTGGCTCGGCGCCTGTGGCTCAACGGGCTAAGGCGCCAGCCACGTATACCTGAGCTGGTGGGTTCGAATCCAGCCCCCGGACCCGCCAAACAACAATGACGGTGCAACCAAAAAATGGCCGGGCGTTGTGGCGGGTGCCT
>CAUYON010093780.1:0-19932 GCA_963573935.1 Arctocebus calabarensis | reverse complement strand
ACAGAGCCTCAAGCTGTCACCCTGGACAGAGTGCTATAGCATCACAGCTCACAGCAACCTCCAATTCCTGGGCTCAAGCGAGTCTCCTGCCTCTGCCTCCCAAGTAGCTGGTACTGCAGGTGCCTGCCACAACGCCCGGCCATTTTTTGGTTGCAACCATCATTGTTGTTTGGTGGGCCCGGGCTGGATTCGAACTCGCCAGCTCAGGTGTACGTGGCTGGCACCTTAGCCTGTTGAGCCACAGGTGCCGAGCCGACTTTTCTTTCTTTTTTCATTTTTTTGAGGGAGCATTCCCCTGGGTAGAGTGTCGTGGCATTACAGCTCACAGCAACCTCCAATTCCTGGGCTCAAGCGAGTCTCCTGCCTCTGCCTCCCAAGTAGCTGGGACTATAGGTGCCTGCCACAACGCCCGGCTATTTTTGTTTGGGTTGCAGCCGTTGGTTGGCAGGCCCAGGCTGGATTCGAACCCGCCAACTCAGGTTTACATGGCTGGTGCCTTAACCTGCTGAGCCACAGGCGCCGAGCCTTGTTTTCTTTTTTGTAAAAAGATGAGGTCTCACTGTGTTACCCAGGCTGGAGTGCAGCAGCTGTGGATAGTCACCATCATAGCGCACTGCAGCTTGGAACTCCTGGGTTCAATCCTCCCTCCTCAGTCTTTATAGGCTTCAGCCACCACACCCAGCTATCCAGGGTTATTTCTGAGTTGCAAAAAATCAATTTTTCTTTTGTATTCTACCATACCATCTTGGCTGCCACAGTCAGAAAGCACAAGAACACCTTTTCCTCACATCTGTAGTGGAAACCTTAGCAGCAGACAATAACTGCTTCAGGTCCATCACATAGATGTGTTCCAGCTGTTCCCAAGGGTGGACACTGTGGAAGCTGTTTACAGTTACAATGCATATGAATAGGAAGAGGAGGAATAAGTGAAATCTGTAGGATCTAGAGCAGCAGTTCTCAGCCTATGGATCGTGACCCTTTTGTAACAATGAAAATATATCGTAGCATTAGGAAGATTGAGAACCACTGATCTAGAGGTTTATGAGCTCGAAACATTTGGTCTTTAGCATCTGGAAGTTGGTACGGAACTGACCCTAAGGAGGCTACAGAGAAAAGAAAATAGCCCAGACCACCCCCAGATTCCAGCCAGCTGCTGCATCTGCAAAGGGGATGGTGGTGTGTGATGTGGTCAGTGGGCTGATGTTGGCAGGTCCTCCACCAGTTATGTTGAGGTTTTCAGTCCTGGTTTCTCTGTCTTTCTCTAATAGAGCTTCTCCACATGATCCAAAACCCATATATTAATACCTAAAAAAAATTCAGTGCTTATGAAATCACAAAACATTTCTTTCCTGATGAAACTAGAATTTTTTATTTTAATTTTTACTTATTTTATGAGGCAGAATTTTGTTCTAGTGCTTGGGTAGAGTGCAAGGGCATGGTCATAGCTCACTGCAGCCTCAAACATTATAATAGGCTCAAGTGATCTTACCTCTGAAGTGGCTGGCATTACAGGTCAGGCCAGGCACCACACCTGTTAGTTTTTCTCTTTTGAGCAGAGACAGGGTCTTATTCTTGCTCAGATTGGTCTTGAACTCCTGAGCTCAAGGGATCCTCCCACCTTGGTCTCCCAGAGTGTTAGGATTACAGGCGTGAGCCACTGTACTGGCTAAAACTGGATTTTAACAGTAAAGGGTCAAATCGGCATGTTTTATTTCAACTTGTAGCTCATGCTTTACTAATATATCATGACAAATGCTTTACTTTCTGGCTAAAATTGTTTGTTTTCATGTGGGATAATTTTCAACTGCCTGTGTCTAATGTGCAATTTAGAAAGGGACATCTCAAAATCGAGTGAGCATGGAGGAGTCTTTTTTTTGTTTTACTTTAATTTTTTATTTATTATTTTTGTTTAGCAGCCCAGGCTGGGTTCAAATCCACCACCCCTGGTACATGGGGCAGGTGCTCTAACCACTGAACTCTGGGTGCCCCTGAGCATGAAGGATTCTGATAAGGTTCTGCCTCAGCAGGTCTGGATGGGGCCCGAGATTCTACATTTCTACTCTTTCCTTGTATGGGATGTGAAAGCTTCAGGTCCAGGGATCGGGCATCTTTGGGTTGCAGATGTTTAGAGACTATTTCCGAGTGTTTTTCCCATTCAATGACTGTTGTTTTCCCCCCATTTCTTTACATTTTAGGGGGATTTTTGTGGAAGGTCTCTCCTGTGTTCTCGATGGCATATTTGGTACTGGGAATGGCTCTACATCATCCAGCCCCAACATTGGAGTTTTGGGAATTACAAAGGTACACATATTTTTCTAATTAAATTTTGATTGGGCCACTAAAATATTCATTTTACTACTGAGGGGTCTGGCTGCTGCAAGTTTCAAAAGGGAAGAGCCTCCAATTCTGAGATAATCTTCTCTCCCCTCTTTTTTCAGTCTTTGAGTTTTTACAATGATTATTTGGAGGTCTCCCCTCTCTTGGCTGGCCTGGGAAGGGAGGCATTCAGGTACTGTCACTCCTTCATGTAGTTCACAAATATTTATTATGCGCCAACTCTGTGCCCAGGGTACTGTTGTAGGCACTTGGGATCTATCAGTGAATGAAATAGTGGAGCTTACATTCAAACAAGAGAAGACAACATTCAGCAAGTTAAGTCAGTAAATGCTACAGTATGTCAGCCAGTGATCAGTACTGAGGAAGACATGAGGCAGGATGGGGGATGTTAATTTAGAGAACCAGGCAACCTTGAACAAAGATCTAAAGTGTAGAAGGGGACAGCCTGCAGGTGATCTAGGGAAAACCATTCCAAGCAGGCCACAGGCAGGAGTGTAATAGTTCTGTCCTGCAAGTGTAAAGCCAGCAAGGAGTAAGAACAGGTATGTCTGCCAGGTGACCGAGGACCATGTCCCAGACACTGTGTGGAAAGAGGTCCCAGAGGGTGCAGCTTAATCTGGTTTCTTAAAATTTTTGATGAGCCCAGCACACTTGCCTCCCCACCCCACCCACACCCAGACACATAAACCTGGCCTGCCCTACCCCAAGATCCAACTTCCAGAAGAAGAAGAAGGAGCCTGCTCCCAGGCCTTTTGAGTTTATTACTTTATATTCCAGTTTATATTTACATAAACTTTATTTTCCTACTTGCCTTAGGCTAGAGATTACTGTTTGCCAGGGTGTTGAGGGATACAGCTCAACCTACCACCAGCCATGGTGTGTTAGGTAGCTATAGCTGTCTGCCTGGTTCACCATTCCTGACAGCCCACACAACCCACAGCCTCCCCCACCTGAGGACTGTTTGATGACCCCAATCCCCCAGGTGAGTTTTATAACCAGATAAAATGAAACCAGATTGATTCCTGAAACCTGATTGCAAATCCAGGTGAGAGGGAACAGCACATTCCCACAGGCACATGCCTGGCATGTTCATTGGTTTTCTCTAAGTGGGCAGGGTTATGCCCAGCTTCAGTGTGCAGGTAGCCCCATCTGTGTGTTGCCTCTGGTACAGGGCATGCAAAGGAAGGCTGCCCAGTGGGCCCCTCCTCCAGCCGCACTCTCGGCCTTGTTGATGCCCATGGTGAGAAGCAGGTGCCACACACAGAGATTAGGGTCAGGTCTCTTTGGCACAGAATGGGACCTAAACAGTCCAATCTTTAGGCAGTTTGCTGCCCAGAGCCTGTGGGCATATATAATAGCTAATCCCAAAGAAGATAACTTTGTGTTAAACCTCTGTGTCCCTGAGGTCTTTAACCATGGATCCTGCATCCATGGATTCTACCAACTTGGGATAGAAATTATTTGAAAAGCTATCACTTCTGTACTAAACATGTGTAGTTTTTTTCTTGTCATTTTTCCCTAAGTAGTACAACAATGTGTGTAGCACATGCATTGTATTAGGTATTGTAAGAAATATAGAGATTATTTAAAGTACATAGATGTAGATAGTTTATACGCAAGTACTTTGTATTAGGGACCTGAGCATCTTCTGGTTTTGGTGTCCGTGGGAGGGCCAGTACCCAGTCCTCCAGGGACACTCAGGGAAGACAGTAGTAGTCAGGTTATTATTAGAGGCGGAAGGATTCTCGGGGCAAACAGTTTCCCAAGCCTCCTCCCTTCCGTGTACCCTTTTAAAGCAGGTCATCATGTAACATGATGAAGGTAGTTTGGGAGCTAGTTACCTTTATTAAAATTTGAATGCTGCCCACTTACTCTCACAAGTTGTCTGTCAGCACTTTTTAATGAGCTGATGATCCCTCTGAATTCCTTTGGACCCAGCCATTTGTTCCAGTTCCTCAAGGCCAAGGCAGCCAGTGTCCACCCTAGAGTCTATTGAACATCTCTCTGAATCACCAGATTGATTCCACAAGAAAAGTCTCTGAAACCTGTCTGTCTACACAGTGGCCTTGGGGTGGAGAAGTGGACTTACAGCAGAGTTTCCTCTCTGGCCTGAGCCCTGCCACTGGTGTGGGCAGAATCAGGCAGGAGTTCTAGGTTGCATCCAGCCCCTTGTCCAGTTGAAAAACTCAGGAGAAGTCACTTTTCTGAACAGAACTAGCTCTGAAATCCTATGATTACAGGTCTATACTATCCAGTATAATAGTCACATGTGGCTCTTTCAGTTTAAATTCATTAAAATTAAGAATTCCATTCCTTAGTGACCCTAGCCACATTTCAAAGGCTTGGTGGTCACAAGTGGCTGACTGCTGCCAATGAACACACAATTAGAGAACATTTCCAATATCTTGGAAAGTTCTGTGGGCAGCACTGGTCTGGGCCACTGCACCAGATTTTCAAGGCATATAGAAAGTGGTTGAGTCTTACCTCTTCCAAAGAGTTTATTCCCCCACTTCCCAGCAGTTCTCATATTTGCTATTTTTTCATCCAGACCATTTGATCACAAGTTGTGGTCACCTAACCCATGGTTGGTTCTGAAGTTCTGTGGAGTTGGATTCCACTTGTGAGACTTAACTGCTGAATTTGTTCCAATGTCTGTCCTACAGGGAGGGACAGCATGGCATGGGGTGGGGGTTACCGCTAAGGATCTATCTCTGACTCCATCAGCACGCTGCATTGTGACCATGGGCAAGTTATGGCCCCTCTGAATGTCTGTACCCTTGCTTTTTATTTTGTTTTTTTGTTGTTGTTTGTTTTTTTTTTTTTTCAAAGACAGAGTCTCTCTCTGTTGCCCTTGCTAGAAGGCCATAGCCTTAGCCTCTCTCACAGCAACTTCAAAGCTTAAGTGATCCTCCTGCCTCAGCTTCCCAAGGAGCTAGGACTACAGGCGGGTGCCACTGTGCCCAGCTAATTTTTCTGTTTTTAGTAGAGATAGTTCTCACTCTTATTTAGGCTGGCCTCAAACTCCTGAGTGCTAGGATTACAGGACTCAGCCACCGTGCCCAACCTTGTGTTTTTGTTTTAGAAAGCTACCCTACAAGGTGTTGTAGCAATCCTGTCACATGGAGGCACACAGTGAGGGACACGTGTGTTCATTGTAGCTTTTTAGCTGTTGGGTGAGTCTAGATGCAGAGTAAATACTATGGCCCTGGCTTTGGTGATGTCATTTCTCTTTGCTGCATTCCACATTGCTGTAGACTTTGGATAGTCAGAGACCAGAGGCAGGGTCACTGTCCAGGAAGGTCAGAAGGGAGGTGCAATGGAGATGCCAGGGGATGGGCTGAGTTCAGAGAGACACACAGGTCCTCTGGGTAAGTACCAGGAAAGCAGAGATTTTAGGGCTGTATCTCTGGTGTTTACAAGAAAAACATATACAAGGTACTGTGTTAATATTTGTTGAATGAAAGGATGGCTTAGCTGGTGCTTGTATTTTTGGCAACATGAGAGGCAGATCAGCTCTTCCAGGCATGGTTTTCACCTCAGATTTATTGTTTAGAGCACCCTGACCCCTCTCACCGCACACCTAACATGACTCTCAGGAATCTTTGCAGAGGGTGCTCCCTCTACCCGGACGCACTTCCTTCAGGGGACTCTTCCTCAGTCCATGGGACCCATCTTTAGCAGCCCTCCCCACGATACCCCCACACAGGGGCAGCACAGCTTGCAGTTACTTGATCATAAGCTGTGACTTATCTTTATATTCAGCTGTCCCAGGCTGACAAGTGCTGTTCACTTAGTAGGTGCTGGAAATGCTGGTTGACTGTCATGCCCTTTGTAAACGAAAGCCTTGCTTATCATGTGGTAGTTACCAAGGATAAGTCACCTCGGCTTGATCCAGCAGTTCATGTGACCCTTGCCACTGCTCCCCCACCTTCTGTGGTGTGGGGCGGGGCTGGACACAGTGACTCAGCCCAGCTGGTGGCTGTCTCTCATGCGCACAGTAAAAGATCCAGGCTCTAAAGTGTGACCCATTAACCCTGGGGTCCTCTGAGAGCTTTGTGCCATCCCACTCGGCTCTACCAGCCATGTCACCTAGAAAGCAGGGAACTGTATTTATAGTTTCACTTCATTTTAATTTAGGCAGTCATCTTCTTATCACCGGCCCAAGTCCTATGTAAAGCCCTGTGGACACTCCCTGAAATACTTCTGGAGCCTCCTCCCCCCAGTTTACATCTTCAGATGTTTTGCTAGAAGAGACAGCACAGACCAGGGCCAACAGTACAGGGTTCTTGAGCCAAGTTCCGGTGTCACCTCCTGCTATTGCTAACAGCAGGCTGGATGGAAAGCAGAGCTCAGGTTGAACAGATAGGATGAGAGCATGTAGAGAAGGCCACACAGGGTGCTGTAGAGGCCAGGAGTTGGGGGGGGTGACGGCTTTCAGAGGAGGTAGCATTTGGGTCATGTTCAAAGGATGTGTCTGGGAATTGGCCAGGAAGGGGCTCTTGGGAAGAGAAATAGGCCTGGCTGTGAGTTCTGGCACAGCTGGGGCTGGGACACAGGACGGAGGCCAGCAGGTGAGGCTTTGTTGGGAAGAGCCTAAGAAGTGGGTCTTATTGCATGAGCACCAGAGGATATAAGCAGGGGACTGACCTCACCCAAACCCATGTGTTAGGTCACTCCATAGCAATGTACAGGACAAACTGGTACAGGAAGGGTCAGAGGCAGCTGGCCCAGGTGGGATGGCTCAGTGCCTGCCAGCTACCATTCAGACTGTTTTACACATGTCTCATTTAATCCTGAAAGCAAACCATGTAGCCTGCCCATGACAGAGATGAGGATCCTGAGAGCCCAAGAGCCTAAGTCCCTTGTCCAGTCACACAGGCAGGGGTGCAGCAGGGATGCAGGAGAGCAGCAGGGCTCAGCCCTCAGCCTGTGTCCTCTGCTATGGCTCTTCTCATGGGCAAGATGCTGGGAACAGAGAAGGTGCCTAGGTGTCCGGGGTTTGGTCTGATTTAGGGCATGGGGAACTGGAGCTGCAGCTGACAGGCTTCAGGGTCTGACTTGTTGAAGGGTGGTATAGGGAACCCAGGGGAAAGGCAGGGGCAAAGTGTGGCTGCTGCACCAAGACACACAAGGTCATCCCAGCTGGTGATCACATGAGGGCAATGGAGACCCAAGGCATCGTCAGGCCTGGAAAAGCCAAGGGTGATCCTGGGGGCTACCCACAGTCAGGCAAGAGGAGTCAGCTGAAGAGAAGTGAAGTTGGCAAGGGAAAGTGACAGCTGTCTGTTCTGAGTTTCTCTAGAGTAACTCACAGTGGTATGTCCTGAGATCAGTCCCTGTTAACTGAAAGTTTATAGACTAATCTTGGTTTTGCCTGAGGACTCTATCACACTTGCGCTGGGCTTGGGAAGGCCTGGGTGGGGTCCAGGCCTCTGGAGGGCAGCAGGTGAGTCTGTCCTGCTTCTGCTGCACCCACAGGTTGGCAGCCGCCGCGTGATCCAGTGTGGAGCAGCCCTCATGCTTGCCTTGGGCATGATCGGCAAGTTCAGTGCCCTTTTTGCGTCTCTTCCGGATCCTGTTCTCGGAGCCCTCTTCTGCACACTTTTCGGTAAAATCCCCCTCTCTGGTTCCTTTCTTTTACATTTGCTAATTGTTAATAGGGATCATGAGGTTTTTGCTGACTACCTTCAGTAACAAGGTAACAATATATATATATATATATTTTTTGAGACAGAGCCTCAAGCTGTCCCCCTGGATAGAGTGCCTTGGCATCACAGCTCACAGTAACCTCCAATTCCTGGGCTCAAGCGAGTCTCTTGCCTCCACCTCCCAAGTAGCTGGGACTACAGGCGCCCGCCACAATGCCCAGCCATTTTTTAGTTGCAGCCGTCATTGTTTGGCGAGCCTGGGCTGGATTCGAACCCGCCAGCTCAGGTGTACGTGGCTGGTGCCTTAGCCCATTGAGCCACAGGCGCCAAGCCAACAATATATTTTTGTTTTACAGTACAAAAGGATATGTCGGGGATGAGGATCCTGTGGCCTTAAGGCCACACCTGGCCCTCTAGATCCCCAAGTGTGGCCCCTTGACCAAATCCAAACTTCATAGAACAAAACCCCTTTATTAAAAGGATTTGTTCTATAAAATTTGGGTTCAGTCCAAAGGTCACACTCAATGATCCAGAAGGCCACATGAGCCCCAGGGCCTGAGTGCAGGGGCATCACCCAACAGTGGCCCTCAGGATCCTTGAGTGGGGCCTTTGAGGGGATCCAAATTTTACAGAACAAATCTTTTGGAATACACAACTTATGTCTTCAAAAAATAAAAACCTATATCACCTGGAGTTGAATGAATTATGTTAAAAGGTAGAACCAACAATAAGAACTATCAGACTAAATTTAGTATCTTTAATTAGTATTTCTAATCAATTTAACTCAAATACCTTCACTTCTGAATGGGTCATTTAAAACCGACCATTTTTGCAATGGGATTCTGGATTTGATCTCTAAGGCATTCATTTGTAATAATCAGATACATTGGCTAGTTATTTTGGGTTGGTTTCCCAATTTAAATGTCAGAGAGGAAACCAATGTCCTTAGTTTTCAACTCAATCTAAATGAAAATGTCATGTGATGTTTATGCCCTTTTCTGAGCTCAAATAGTGCTCAGGCAGAGGGTCCCTCTGGATCAAAGGCCAGTATCATCGCATCCTCATCCTTCAGCTTCCCCCTTCCTGCCACTGCACTGTTTTCCAGCTGGTTTCTGCTGGACAGAAGGAGGACATTTGGGAGCCCGCTTTGGGCAGTCTGCCATCCACTCTGCTGGTGAACTCACTGGAACTCGTGGTCTGCTGTGTTTTTCTCTCCAGGAATGATCACAGCTGTTGGCCTCTCTAACCTGCAGTTCATTGATTTAAATTCTTCCCGGAACCTCTTTGTGCTTGGATTTTCAATCTTCTTTGGGCTCGTCCTTCCAAGTTACCTCAGACAGAACCCGCTGGTTACAGGTAAGAAAGATAGGCCTTGAATCTCGGGGCAGGGAGCTGGACCTATATAGCTCTTTGCCCTTTGGAATGGACTTTGGAACTTCAGGAATTGTTTTGGTGGACAATTGGTGGACATGTGTCCATTTGGCTCTTTGAGTGTCACTTTGCAGCAGTTACTTGGAAGCCCGGAGACTGACGTCCTTCCCACTGGTGTAGATGCTAAAATCTCTTTGGGAGGATGCCTCTGTAAAACCTTTTTTTTTTTGCAGTTTTTGGCTAGGGCCAGATTTGAACCCACCACTTCCAGTATATGGGGTCAGCGCCCTACTCCTTTGAGCCACAGGCGCCTTTTTTTTTTTTTTTTAACAAGAAAAATTTGTAAAATTTAATTCACAATGCAAAAGTTGAGATTAATACAAGAGCTGGCAATGCATCTCTCCTCTGAATTAGCTTTATAAAAATATTGGTGAGCTCGATTTTCTGTAATTTGCTATTTAATTTGGGGAATGATGAAGAGAGTCTTCTTTTTAAATAGCTGTAAAACTTCAGACTTTGATGTCGTTTATCACAATATCTTCTGGAATTCTAGAAATGGTCTGTCAGGGATGACCTGCAAATTTCTGGATTTGACGTGATAGAAGTTTGGATAACCAAATATCACAGTGATATATATTTCCCTACATATACTCTGTCATTCAAGGCATAGAGTTTATCTGCAATGTCACTGCCAATTAAAATTGTCAATGCTAGCAAAGAGCAAATATAATTTTTTTCTCCTCCAAGATACATATCGACAATCGGTTTCTGCTGTGAGAGTTACCTGAAAAATGCCTTCCTCCGTGGGTCTCAGTGAATCTCACTCAGGAGAATCCAAGAACTGAAAGGGGAAAATGTAATTCAGAAATTCTCCATCAGCCGTCACTCTGATCTACAAATAAAATACTGGCAAGGTGGTAAATGGCCCCTTTTGCCTCTTGCTTCCAGGTTATGCACGCAGGGTGGTCATCCATCAGGCTCTTCCACAAGCTTGAATTTCTTTCCATGGCTGTATTACTGCCTGGTTCATTTTTCAGTTGACTTTAGATGATGCTGAAGAAAGTAATTCAGTCCTTTGCTTTTCCATCATAAGAGTTTTGCTCAATCTTCACGAAACCAGAGAAAACCTGGACACTGGAGTTGGTGGTGATTAAAGCTTTGGGTGTGTATGGACCTTGAAAAACTAAGAATCTCAGGCTAGTTTCTTCAAATTCATCTGGGCTTCTGATTCAGATCTCGTTCACAAACATTTCACTATTTCCTTTCTGGCCTTGGCTCTACGTGGAGCTGCAGCCTGGCGCCACGAAAGTTTCCCAGCAGAGGGCTCTAGCTCCAGGTGGCCGGCATGGGAGTCCGCCATGCCTGCCTCGCGAGCACCTACGCCCTGCGGCACCCGCAGCTTGACTGCTGCCAGCTCCCAAACCTTTTGATTTTTCAAACTAATGGCTATCTTAAGTTAAATAATTTCTTGAAACTCAGCATCACATGCTTTGAATCATATGGTTTTCTACTGGGAGTTTAGCTACTTTGAATTTAAGATTAACCTTTTAAACTTCTACTTTTTATTTTAATCCCATGACATGAAGAATGAACAGAGGAAGAAGCATCTTAGTTAATAAATAGCTACTGCAATGGATAATATTTTAGCAAATGCAGAATTGAGAATCATTTATATATGTGTATGTATGTATTTGTGTGTGTAAAATCCACATAACATAAAATTAACTACTTTAAAGGGAATAGTTAAGTGGCATTTAGTACCTTCACACTGTGTAACCATCATTTCTATCCAGCTTCCAAAACATTTCATCACCTCGAATCAAACTCCATACCCAATAAGCAGAAGTTCCTACTTGTTGGCTGGTGCCAGCCCCTGATCGCCACCCCTCTGCCTTCTGTTTATGGACTTGTACAGAATGTGGCCTTTTGTGTCTGAATGTTTTCTTTCACTTCACATGTTTTTAAGACTGCTACATGTAGCATGTATAAGTACTTCATGATTCTTTTTATGACTAGATGCTACAGTGTGTATACAAAGACACACACTCTGTAATTTGCCTGTTCATGCATCCATTGATGGACATTTGGGTTGTTTCCATCTTTTGGCTGTTGTGGATATTGGTTTACATATGCAGTTCGCTTGTTCATGATAGTTAATGTTCTGTAAATTGCTGCAAACAGAATTAGTAAATACCGAACCATTGTTCCCCGGGTGAATTGTGGCCAATAGTACTATAGCTCATGTCTGGAGGAGTCTTCTGTGTCTCAGCTAATACACACCACAGCCTTCTGGCTCTTAGGAATACTAGGCATCATTTGAGCACTACACATGGTGCCTTTTTTTTTCTTTCTTTCTTTCTTCGTTTTTTTGAGACAGAGTCTCACTGTGTCACCCTCAGTAGAGTATCCTGGCATCACAGTTTTACAGCAACCTTAAACTCTTGGGCTTAAATGATTCTCTTGCCTCAGCCTCCCAAGTAGCTGAGACTACAGGCACCCGCCACAACACCCGACTAGCGCCGTAACCACTGTCCTACAGGTGCCATTTTAACAGTGAATTACTGGCTCAGCATCCGTAGCACAGTGGTTACGGCGCCAGCCATATACACCGCGGGTGGCAGGTTTGAACTTGGCCTGGGCCAACTAAACAACTGCAATAAGAAAATAGCTGGGCATTGTGGTGGGTGCCTGTAGTCCCAGCTACTTGGGAGGCTGAGGCAAGAGAATCACTTAAGCCAAGAATCTGAGCTGTGACGCCACAGTACTTTACTGAGGATGACTTAGTGAGACTCTATCTCAAAAAAACCCTCCAAAACAACAAAAAAGTGAAATTACCAACAGAGCACAAAATGTGACACACGTGGTACTAAGCAGACAGCCAAAAGGCCACTTGTTTGCAGTATGAGAGCCAAAACTGACAGACAGAGCTTTGCTGTTTGATCTCAGCTAGGAACAGGTATTGGGTGACTCAGATTTTTCTCTTCCTTGTGCATAATTGTGAATGACTGAAAGTGCTAAGAGTATTTCAATTTGGCAAATTCACAAATTCTCAGGCTGTATTTGTTTGAGTGCCTGTTTTCACTTCTCCTAGGTATATACATAAGCGTGAATTGCTGAGGTCCTGGTAATTATATGTTTAACTTTGTGAGGAACTACCTAGCTGCTTTCCATGATGGCTATACCATTTTACTATCCCATCATTATAGACGAGGGTTCTATGTATCCTCACCAATACTTGTTATTGTCTGTTGAGGATCATTGTATTTTAAGTTTACAAAGTGTGAAATGAGATTACACTCATTAGGGTTAGGGTTAGAGATTCTTGCTACTTTTTACATTTTAATGGGGAGTACATCTTTATAAATTCAGTTGCTTCTGAATCCATTCAGGGGAGTACATCTTTATAAATTCAGTTGCTTCTGATTGAAAGCAGCTAAGCACTAATTGGTAACCCAGGCTACTGAAAACCTTTGTCTGATTGCCTGTACAAATATTTTTGTTGTCTTATTCACTTTATTTTTTTTTTTCAGCCTTAAGACAATCATTATTTTGAGGGGGTTTTTTTTGGGGGGGGGGTAGAGACAGAGTCTCAATTTATCGCTCTCAGTAGAGTGCCGTGGCGTTACACAGCTCACAGCAACCTCCAGCTCCTGGGCTTAGGCGATTCTCTTGCCTCAGCCTCCCGAGTAGCTGGGACTATAGATATCCCCCACAATGCCCAGCTATTTTTTTTGTTTATTGCCGTTTGGCCGGGGCTGGGTTCGAACCCATTACCCTTGGTATCTGGGGCCAGCACCCTAGTCACCGAGCCACAGCTGCTACCCTATTTTGAGTTTATCTGTAGGCTATTGCCTCCATGGTTTCTAGTTCATGATAGATGATTATCACTCTATTAGATTCATCATCTGTGCTTCACTGTTAGCAATTTTCCTTATGGAGGTACCTTGGATTACTGGCGAAAGTATTCATAGTAGCAGTTTAAGACATTACTGGCAAATATTGATCTACAGACGCACAACTGAGAAAGTCACACTTTCATGTTGTACTGACTGGTAGTCCACTCCTTCCTGAGTCAAGGCCAGGACTGTCCTGACTGCAGCAGTGACCCTTGTGTGTATGTTCTATCTTCAGGGATATCGGGAATTGATCAAGTATTGAACGTCCTTCTCACGACTGCTATGTTTGTGGGAGGCTGTGTGGCTTTTATTTTGGATAATACCATCCCAGGTATGTGGTTTATATTAAACATGCTTTTTTACACACGTGAGTTACTTTTTGCCAAATGGAAATGGGAAACAGGAAGAGTAAATCAATTCAAAGCCATCACTAGTTAACACTATATTCTAAAATAATTGAGATAACTTCCCCCCTCTTCTGGGTATGAATCAGGTTTTTTGCCAATAAATTAATTTTGGTTCTTTTGATGAATGACCATTCAGACCACCAGCAGATGAGCTCCCTGCGTGTGGTTTGATGGCAGCAGGTTGGGGCTACCCTGGGCTTCTGCCTCCCTCCCTACATTGCCTGTGCCTTGAAAGTGTCAGGTGTCACTTTCATCAGCAGCCATTCCTGAGCCAGTTTTGAGCAACCTACTTCTACTTGGGGAGCTTGTCCTGTAAATGAGTCCTTCCTCAGGCAAGTTCCCAGACAGCTAAGACCAAAAGGCAGTAGGGGACAGCGGGCAGAAACTGGGATCAGTGTGACCAGGATCAGTGACCAGAGACATGCAGAGGCAGTTGACTCTGCAACACCCATGATCCTTGCATACAGCAGTATGTGCTATGCCATCCTCTACGTGACAGGCTAGAGTGAGATTTGGGCTCTTTAGTTTCCTGGAGGCAGATGCTGTGACCACTGTGAAATGCTGCTTGGACATACTGGTAGATTTACCTGCCTCTGCCTTCAAGAAAGTGTCATTCTTCTCCTTGGGCTTGAAAGATTCATTGATATTTTCCTCCAAAACAACCCACCTCCAAAAAACCTCAGCAAAGAGGTTGCTGGGAAATCAGGCAAAAGGAATCAAATAGGTGGAAAGTGTTAGATTTAAAAAGGCAAATGACTAGTACCCTTTTCTCTCCTAAGCCAGAACTAATTGAGGGAGGGGCTCAGAGCTTAGATGAAAATTAAGTCTGCATTATTACTGAAATGCTGATAGGAGTGTATAGCTTAGATATTTTAAAAAGTCATAACTTTCCTAAATATTGCACCATAGAATCCAGGAGTTGCTAAGCCCTAGGTGCCCAGTTCTTTCTCCCTGACTAATCTGTCAGGGTTTACAGTGGCCAGGAGTGTTAGACTAGTGGAAGTTTGTGCTCACAGGAGCACAGGTATATGTCCTGTTCAAATCCCCTTACCCTCCCACAACAAAATGGAGTAAAACAACATGAAACTTAGGTCTGTCTAGATGGTGAGTCAGTATGCAAGGACTGGTTGGTGGAGGCATTGTATATTATAATAAAGATTCTAAGCCAGCGGTTCTCAACCTATGGGTCACAACCCACAGGAACTGTATTAAAGGGCCATGGCATTAAGAAGTTGAGAACCACTGCTCTCTGTTTTGTAGGCTCAAATTTGCATTTTACAAAGGTATTTCTTATATAGAATTTGAGAACAGATTTGGGGGAGGAGTTGGTGAGCTGGAAGGATGGGATATCCATTTAGGAGACCATATATACATGGAATGAGAGTTATATTCTTAGCAGAACTATTAAACTAAGCATTCTTTTGTTTGGGGGTGTGTGTGTGTGACAGGTACCCCAGAGGAAAGAGGAATTAGGAAATGGAAGAAGGGCGTAGGCAAAGGGAACAAGTCACTCGATGGCATGGAATCCTACAACTTGCCATTTGGCATGGACTTTATTAAAAAATACAGATGCTTCAGCTACTTGCCCATCAGCCCTACCTTTGTGGGCTACACTTGGAAAGGCCTCAGGAAGAGCGACGGTGGACGAGGTTCAGATGAGGACTCCCAGGCTGCGGTATAGCCTCGCCTACGCCCAGCAGCAGGGAGGCGTGCACCCGTAGTTCTTGCTGGGTAATGAGAAGTGAAATACATGTTTATATATTTACATTCTGCACCCCAGAGCTAAGACAGATTGCAAATAGCTTTTCCATTGTGGGTAGTGATTGTGTCTAATACGGTGTCTCGCCTGTCTCCTTATTTAAGCCCTTGACCCCTTGCCCTTCAAGAGTGTCCATTGCTGGCCGTGGTCACCGAACTTGAAATTCCAGGCCCTCCCGTGGGAGTGGGTATTTGCAATCCTCAGCGATTCCTTGTTTTCCACCCCCTTCCACCACCTGCTGTTGGCTTTCCATAGGCTGCCCTTGGGGCCTGGGGCTTTCTGTTTCTGGAGCCCCTGGACCCACTTCCCATTTGTTTGGCCTCAGCCTGAGCCTACAGAGATCTCCTTCGACCAAGGGGCACCAGTGTTCCTCGCAGTGTCGACTGACTGCCCCAGTATGATAACTGCTGTGGCGCGAGGCTTTTGCTCCATTTAGAGACAGTGGCATGGCTGCCCTGTGCCCAGGTCTAGGCAGGGGTCAGGCCCGTACAGATATTACTGAGTGAAACTGTTTGGGTGATTGGAGCAGACGGAAAAGACACTGAAGCCAGTGTCTGATTCTCAGCTGCTCCTTCCCCTGCTGCCCTGGACCTGCTGGCCTTTCTTCACGCGTGGCTGAGATACCCTATCTGGCATAATCACTGCTGGCTGGTGGGCCTGGTACAGAGTGTCACCCCAGGGCACCAATCAGACAAGTTCACCGGAGTCTTGGCTCTGCTGTCATGTGATGCTATTGTTGCGCGCATCTGTAATTACAAGGTTTATTCCTATTTAATGTTCTTGACTATAGCAGATTTTTGCAATCAGTGTTTTCCCATGTGACCCTCTTTACTTGTCTCCCCCATTATCCTAATTAAGAAAAGAACCAGCATTTGTAAAGCTGTGGACACCGTCAAGGAAACTTGTAACGGCTTTTGGAGGCCAGTAACCATTGTTGTGGTTGTGTTTTGTATTGCTTGATACCATGAAAGTGTAAATACTGTAATGCCTAATCTATTTATCAAAACTGACTACTGGACCAGAGCCCAGAAACCATGGGTCAAGTTATATGTGAATTTGTTTTGTGAAGAATGGAAACAGGGCAGGTACCAGACAGGGCCACCCCAAGGAATGGTGGTTCCATTGTCCGGTGTATTCAGTCCTCCAGCTCCGATGTGGCAGGCCATTTCTGTAAGGAGACTTTCTGTTGGTTGCCATGGTGCATGCCCTTTAGATCTTAATCTTGCAGTGGATAGGGTTAGATCCCTCAGCCAACTACTGCCTTTCTTGTTGAAGAAGCAGCCAACAGGCTCCCTCCGTTAAGAGAATTCAAATTAATAACACTAAATATAAAAAGTGATTTCTGCTTGAAGCAAAAGTTTGGTTTGAAATTTTTCAGTCCAAGGAAAAAAGCCCGAGATACAAAGTAGTGAGCTTGCTTCGTGAGGTTGTGCATCTTGGGTCATTGACTGGCCTGCAGCAGGGTGTGGTTCTCAGTGGCCTCTGTCCACGAGGTGCATTTCCTGTCCCACTCAGCCCCAGGCTGGTGCAGCTTTCCTCACTGCAATGCTGACTTGCCAGCACTGTTCTGTCTCTGCAGCCCCCTGGCCTCCTGGAAGTTCGGGGCTTCAGGATTTATTCTGGAAGATCACCTCAGAGCCACTACATTGTTTTGCCAAAACCTTAACTGCAGATGAAGTAAAGAACGTACATTCTAATTACATTTAATTTTGTATATTTTTAAAAACATATATTCTGATGCATAGTTTAGAAGCACACTGGGTCACTATTTCCATACCTCTTAAGGCAGTAAGCCCCTGAGGCTGATGCCTTCTTACTCTGAGTTGCTCTCAGTTCCGTCTGTTTGTATTTTACTCAACCCTCCACTTTCTTTGCTCTGAAAAAATGGCAGGAAACTGCTAAACGTCCCAGAGGTTTGCAGTAATCCAGCTCTCTAGGTGAGCAGAAGGACCAAATAGACAAGTAAAAGCATGGGCACCATTAATAATTCAGGAGCACCTAACTGGGCATCTTCCCTCCTCTGATTAACGCTCAGAGTGTATACTTTAGATGTCCAGAAACTCACTCCCTTCTGAAGCCTCTCCTTGGGCCAGGTTTTATTGGGAGGCTTCCACCCTGCTATTCTGGGGGATGTCTTGTGCAAGCGCTCATATTCTCTGTTCCTGTAGCTCCTGCTCAGAGAGGGTTTCCACCCTTCTTATCTACTAGGGCCATCTTTTGATGCTCTAAGGAGGTAGGAGAGGGATCAGAGATATGGAGAAAAGAGGACAGCCTGCCTACATGCCTCCCTTGAGTCTGGTACTTGTGCACAACCTAGAGTGATTGCAGTCCCCTAATAAGTAACGTATCTTGCACATACAACACATACACACAAAAACTACTTTAGGAAGTCGTCCTTCTGGTGGCACGTATGCTACAGAGTGAAGTCTGTAATTGAGAGAGAAAGAAGACTATATCTGCTTCTTGGGTTGCACCTCCAAAGAGAGGTTTTTAGGGACTCAGCAGCTGTGAGTTTTGTAACACTTCCCATTCACACTGCTGGCCTACAATACTGGGGCTTCGGACCATCATGCTTTGTTTTGCCAGTAGAATGTTATAAAATATTTTGGATGTGAATGTTCTCACAGGCCATTTAGACTCCAGTTTCCATAGTGACTACCTAACCACCTTCGCATGTCACCTGCCTGCTCCCTGGAAGAAAACATGTACATAAGGACAGGAGGTGACACTGTCTTCACAGTGCAGGTGGGGGAGACACCCCCACTGGTTCACAGAGTAATGGGAAGGCTGCAGTCTGTAAGCGATCTTCATTCTCATGGAATGAAGAAATTTATGGAAAATTCCTGCAGTTTTTTTTTGGCCGGGGCTGGGTTTGAACCCGCTGCCTCTGGCATATGGGGCCAGCGCCCTACTCCTTTGAGCCACAGGCACTGCCTATTTATGGAAAATTTCATGTAGGTTCACTGATACGTTTTTCAGAATATTTCTTAAGAGGATTTCAGATGTTAACCTTTTTAGTTTTTTGGAGGGCTGAACCATGCCAGCCGGAGGGCAGCACCATGGGTCCTGGTAGTTTCCCATTTTCATGGTAACAAATTCACACACAAGTTTTGCTTTATACTGTAGAATACTGACTTTCATGATGACAACTTGGTTTATGCATGAATATTGCAGTATTTCCATATAGTAAAATAACATTTCTACCCAGGATAATAGTCACAGTTTTCCAGGGAGGGAATGATATAATTTTCATGACAATGTCATGTGATGATAGAATTTCTCCATTGATGAATCTCTAGTATGTGTGTATACTTTATTTACCCATACACGTATTTTATGACCATGAGCTAAGTTGTTATTTCTTTCACTTGTGTCCCTGCTGAACTATTGGTACTAGCAACTTAGATGTCAAGCTGTCAAGCCTGATCTTCAGTGATATCAATTCCATAAGAGTGGCCAGGCCAGACCGAAGGAAGAGGAAGAGCTGCTGAAGTGGAAGCCTTATTCCAGAACTGGTCTGGCCAGAGAAGAGGCAGCATTCTACAGGCACCTGTGCTCAGGGTGTACACTCGCCACAGGTACTAGCGCGGCATAGCTGGCAGGAAGGTCTTCTTGCCTCACTGTCTATGGACGCCAGCTGTGCACACCCAGGCACATCTGCCGTGCACCCTGTTAGTGCGTTGGCCCCAGTGCCTGAGCATTCTCAGAGCTCACTTCTCCAAGGAGCCAGCCCTTAGCTTTAGAGAAGAGGCCAGGGAGTCCTGTGCTGCCTGTTGTACTCTGCTCATGTTTTGGACACAGAGAATAAGACTTCTCCTACCCTCTTTCCCTCCTCCAGTCAGACCGGAGTAGTGCAGGAAGGCTGCTGGTAGTTACCAGTGTTCAGCTTCCGCCCACAGACCCATAAAGCACATTAGTGCTAGAGGTCCCTTTTCAGCAGCCTCGTGAGCATTCCCGTCCTTTCAGGTGGTTCTTGACTGTGCTTCACCATCACCCTGTCATCCAGCGTCTGTAGCATTGCTGTGTGTGTTTCCAGGCACTTAGGACACCCTTAACCAGCATTGCCATCTTAACTGACAGTTCAAATCAATATCCTTTTTGTTTGTTAGTAACTACCTTTGTTTGACACGTTAATACATTTCTGACTGTTCTTAAAATAGTGGGGATGCCTATATTTTCCTTGAGTTTTTGTGACTGACTTTGGCTATATACCTTTCTGGGATTTTGTTTGTTTATTTTTATTTTGCATACCGAGGGTATTTGGGGTGGGATTGTTTTTTGAGATGTGTAATTCTTTTATGGAGTTTTTAAAAAGAATTTTCATATTGTTTTTCTAACATGGCTTCATTAAATGTTTAAGTATTTTAAAAATATGTAATATTTGGACCAGATGTTGTGAATAATAGTAGAGATAAAGCTATTTTATTCTGTATTTTTAAAACTGTTCCGTACAAATAAAAAGCTCTCCTGGACACAGTTTTGCTATCCACGTGCCTTCTTCTTGGGCTGATCTG